>VXBQ01011975.1:1374929-1422602 GCA_013400175.1 Phainopepla nitens
CAAAAAAAAAAAAAAAAAAAAGCTTGGTTGCAAAATCCAACAATTTAAAGTTGTCCTCAATACAGATCATTATTATATCCCTGGATTTTTCTGAAGTAAGCCTTTCCCAAGACATTTTTCTGTTTTGTGTGTTACATTCAACTATTTAGGCTGTAGCTTTTTCTGAATTACTTTTTGTTTAGAATATGAAACAAAAAGCAGTAGTGATGGCAGTCTTTAAATGGTATGACCTAGGTATAATTGAGTTCTCCAGTCAAAGTCAGAAAGAGTTAATGTTATTCTTCTTTCTGTACACACATTTCAAAATTTGAATGAATTCTACCATCACATACTAGTATTATATCAGTATGACATATTCCTGTTATCACACATAATTAGGTAAACATACTGGACGATATTTACAATGAAAGAAAACCCTCAGAGTATACAGACTTAAAAAGGTAGTCCAAAAGAATATTATAAACTAGGGGCATGCATGAAAAAATCCAGAGAAACCTTGGAGTAGCTCACTAAACATGCTCTAAATTTACACCCATGTAAACAACAAAATTTCTATCTTAAGTACTACTTCTGAAAAAAACTAGAGTTAAAAAACCAAAAATATGTCACGAAAATTTCACAGGGAACTCAGAAGTTTTGAAATAGAAACTATGTGCAATGTACATAAAGGCCTCTTTTAAAACCTTATTTTAAATAAATAAATTAGATTACTAATTTAAAATTCATCATCACTGTACTCCACCCTCCTTAAACAACACATTTCAGTAAATCTTAATTGATTTTTAACTGAATTTAATGCTAAGTCTTAGACCTCTCCTTTGAAAACAAGCATATTTTGAAGTTATCCCAAGAACCACAACGGCAGGAAGCACAGAGTATAAATAACAACAATAACAACAATATTCTCTGCATTTAACCAGCAGGCTTATCTCCATGATCTGTTTGATACTGGCTTAGTAGTTACTCCCATGGTAACATCTTCATAGAGTCATATTACACGCACATAAGTAATGACAGATCTTTTTTTATTTATTTTTTTTTTTCAAATACCATTTTTCTGCTCAAAAAAACCATGATCTATAAAATACACCAAAGTAGAATGCAGAAAGAAACTGCAGCACAATTTGAGAAGCCATACCTTCTCAAATACTGGAACAATGAAGAACTCACAATCATAAGTGCTTAATATCCTTAAAGCTCTATCAAAAAAGCCACACATTTAGCAGAGTACACATGTTCCTGTACTGAAATGTGGGTTTACTATCATAAACCCACAGTGTCTCAGGAGTGGAGCTGTAAGTGTGGGCTAAACTCAAAATGGTGCCATTAATTTCCACTTCTCTTGTAAAATCCCAATAAACATGATGAAGTCCTGACAAATACAGAATTTCAAAATATATATACAATGCATTCCCTGTAATTTTTCTTCTTTGTTCTTAAATCTGCGTGCACATCATTCATAATGTATCACAAAGAGAGTGAAGGCTATCTGTTATGATTATTCTCCACATTAACATAGATTATCTCTCATTCTCTAAACTGAACTGGAATAGTAACTGCTTACCTCCAATAAAAGTCTTAATATTTTTTTTTTTGGTTCATTGAAATCAGTAGGAAAAGCTGAAGTTTTCCCAGCTGATTAGGAATAAATTTCTCTTCCACACTTTCTGCCCATACAGAGTATTAAATATATTCAACACTACATGCATTTCAGCTGAAGTTGCAGAGTACACATAAACACTGCACAACTGTTACTATATTTATCAGTTTGACTCTGAAAATCTGAAGCTTTAAAAAAAGATGAGTTTACTCACTTATCTAGCTTTTAAATAGAAAATAATGCCACAATAGCATTTGTCTTTTTCTCTATATTGTCCAAAATCCTAATACTAATGCCCTATTCACACTTGAAATTTGGCTATCCTCTCTCATCAACTTTCTTCAATAATAATATATGAGAATATATTTCCACAGTAGCTAATGGAGACATTCCTACAAATCAATGTGCTGCAGTGATACAGAAATAAAAGCTTACTTCACTGTAATGATGCTTCCAGACTTCCCTCAAGTCAGGTGGTTACTTGCAGTTAATGATCTGTGACATACCACACAAGTAGTCCTAAAAAGACTTATTATCCACTGCATGTGCAACAATATTTGCTTTATGGATGGCTAAATGAATGAAGACATTCAATGTAACTGTAAAAGTAAAATCAAAAGAAAACTTACAAGTAACATGTTTTCTTTGAGTAAAAGAGCTGTGAACATTTTCCATTAATACTTAACCTTTTGCTGGAGCAGTGCAACCACATATAATGCTTGAATCCATAAAGCCCAAGAGCTGCTCAGGGTTAACACTGATTAACTACTCCCAATCAAATGTTATAACTTTTAACAATTTCAGAGAGTTTCCCTCCACTAATGAAATCAAAATTGCATTTACGTCATGTGGCAAAGGTAGGAGCAGGACAACCGGCAAAGAAAAGAAATTCTGCCTTGTTTTAAAAACAGGTTATTTTTTTTCAATGCAATAAAATAGACATGAATTTGACTAGGTTTTAAAACTATGTATATTATGCTCCACTGACTTCTATTAATATACTAATAGAAAAGAATAGCAAATTAACCTAAAATAAGCTCCAATCCCACAGCACAATATCTCCCATGACTCTCAGACTGTGCAGACATTCACACATTTTCTGTTTATAATTTTTTTCATTTACTAGACTCAGCTTTTGTCCACCATATGTCCACCGTAGATTAACTATTCCCTTAGGTACAATTAAGGGCTTTCCATTTGTTGTAAGAAGACCTAAGTATGAAGGACACAGCCAGAAAAAACATTTCTACCTAAACCAAAAACAGAAGCACATTCAGTCTGAACTATCGTTTATGCAGCATCTTTTTTATTGGGCGTATGTCTACATTGCTAAATAAACCACAGACAAAATCCATGGAAACAGTAGGAGATCTCCCAGCATTTCATTTGTGTATTATTATAAAAATATGATACATATACTGTTCTATCTTTGTATTTAAACTGTTTACTTCTATTTGCATTTTTCAATGACATCTCTACAGATTTTTCTCAATTTAAGCATATCTGTTAGGGAATGAGAATATATTATTTAGTGGCACTTCTGTAGCACTGGTGTTTGAGTTCCAACTACACTAACAACTGTCAACCAGGTCCTTGAACCTGGTTGTGGTTCTTGGTTAGTCATAGCAGGCAGAACTCAAGTGCACAAAACAAAAACTTCAAGTGCAGCCTCAAGATTTTACATGTAGGAAGAAGAAACCAGTTAATTCATTGTCACTAAAACTAAAAAAAAAGTGTAGTGTAAGAACTGTTTATTAGTCGGAATAGCTCATGACTATTCTCACTTTCTTGTTAAAGCATTGTGTCACTCAAATGAGAAAACATTTTCTGCAAACAGTTTGCAAAGATCTAAACTGCCCTGGTTCAAATGAATGCACATTCATTGATTTTCACAGAACTACACCTGTGTACGTCAGGGCTCTGTCTAGCTATATAAATCTCAAGCTCAGACAAGCTGTACAACAGTAACATATCTTCTGTGGGCAAGCTGTGTATATTGTTCAGCTTCAACCCTGTAATGAATGCCAGACTGCAGCAGAACACAAATGAAAAAGAAAGCTCACTACTAACTAATACTATCTGAGCTTTAATATAGACATTTAACAAGGATTATTAATTATCTTTCGAGCAGCATGACAAAAGATTCACCATCAAAAAATATACTGTATATATGCTTCAATAATGGTTGCAGCACTCTAAGAAAGTCCAGAAGTCTAAAAATTTGCATTTAGCCAGGTTACTCATCAGCTTCTGTGTCCACTGCCTTCTCATCCAAGAGATCATTTTGTGAAGGATTCTGAAAGAAGGCTGAAAGTAAAACATGGGCTGATTTGCAACCATTTGCAACAGATATATTTATCACAGCAAGTCACATGAAGACTGGAGCCAAAATGGAATACCTACACAGAGATCCTCATAATCTTTCCTGCCAGGTGTTTTCCCTTCACAGACAATACAATATGGCAAGGTAAATACTACACAAGAGCAATAAACCTTCCTTCTTTTGTTCTGTATAATGTTCTGCAAGCTCAGATCCTTTTCAAAGAACAGCACTCAAGGCTCAAGCTCTGTCTACTAATCACAGTTTAGCAGACTTGTCCATGTGGTAATTTAACAGACATAATTAAATTGATCTCTTCAGCATGGATGGTAAACAGCACTATTACTGTTAAGCTAAGCATGATTTAGGATCAAAATATTGCAAGATAGATGCTTTCTCAGAGAAGCAAGGTAATTTTCTCACTGAAAAATATGTGTGCTCCTAAGTCGCTCCCACTGCTAAAGTAATACAGAGCACATAGAGACACTGGGTTGGAAATATAATATCAGAGTGACTAAAAGATCATTTTCACCTGTGGTTTTCCCTTCCATTAATTTAAGTTTCTTGTTAAAAGTAATTCTTAATAAACTCACCTGACTGTTGAAAAAAATCCATAAGACTGCAATTTTCTATTAATCTCACAAGCTGGTTAAGACAAACATTCTATATGTATTTTAAAACTGAGTATCATTCTACATTTATTCAAATGAGTTGGTAAATTGACTGTAGCACAGGACACGGTTTTCTTTTTAAGGGAGTCTCTACATGTAAGTAGTTTACCCTCCAATCTCAAGAGCATGTGTAAGGCTCAGGTGACCAGACGTGCTGCTGGGCATACAAGAACTTTAGCTTAATCAGGCATAACACTCTGAAGAAGAGGGGTCTTTGCATTAGCTGCTCAAAACTTGTTTTAATAAGAGGTGAAGGACCTTTAAAGGGCAAGCCCATGGGAAGCAAGAACAGAAAACTAGGGGAGGTTGGGAGGGACAAGAGAATGAAAGCATAGGTTTGAATTTAAATAAAACAGATTAGCAAAGTGAGTACTAATGAAGAAATTTTCTGAGTACACCAGGGGAGACTACATACATAATGCAGCAACAGAGTCAAAAAGCAGACTGGGCATAACCATAACCAGCCAGATTCACATTAGTACACAGTACACCAAATGTTAATTTGTATCTGGGCTGGAAAAATGTTTCTTTCTGTGCTCAGATAAGATAGGTAAAACATTTTATGTTGTATGTAAGGGCAAGTTAAAGGGTACACTAAAATGTAACCTTTAAACTTCACAATGTAACAGCATACCACTTCCTGTTGAGAGATAGCACTCCAAGATCAATTAATCACAGCTAAGACGAACAAACGGTCAACATTCTTAATTAGTGTTGATGCATTCTCCTCTGTGCCCTCATCTGTCATGAAGATTGTTTAAAAATCTCAGTTATTAGTCTTTATTGAGGAGTGGATCTGGTTAATATCTCTAAGAACAGAAATCATTCATCTAGCCACTACACACCAGTACTGATAATTCCTACCCCCTATATAAGCTACAGATAACCACTGCCCTAAGACCATCTTGGTAGCTATAAATCAAAATGAGTATAGCTCCCATGCAACCTGGGTTAATTTTTGTTTACAATATATTCACTGAAAATGCTAGTATGACACTTGAGGAGACTGCTTATAGATTAGTGCAGAAGAAAATATATAAAGCAGTCAAGGTAGAAAGGAAGAAAACACATCAATCACACAAAACAGGGTAAACCCTCTCTAATTCACATTTAATGAGAAGATCCACTGTGATCACTGAACTTTATCAATACCTAATATAAGCAAAGATCCTAAGTGCACAAAACAAAATTCTTGTTAACTTGATAACTATAGTTTCATTTATACCATACAAATCAAAGTATTTGACAGCAACATATATACAAAAGTTTTGTACAAAAGTTCAAGTTACTGCATAGAAACTCTAAAACATAAGCTAAAATTAACAGTAACATTAACTCCCAACTAGCAGGCAAAGCAAGTGGTACTAGCAACACAGATATAAGCACACTTCAAATATACTTTGTATTCAATAAGAATAAAATAACAACATAGGTTACTAAGAAAGTCAGATTTAAGATTCAATATCAGCTGAAAAGTTCGGGATTATTAAGATCTTATGACTTATAATTAATAGGAAAAAATAATTCTCCATTGAATTTTGTACTTCCTTCTGTTGTTCACCAAATGCACAGACAAAAATCTGTAGAAAGATAATTGATAATTGAACATAGGTGCAGAAAGCAGGTCTGGGCAAGATCTTGATTCAAATCAGTTTTCTACTCTCCCTGACCACATGTGTAGCCTAGGCTACGGAAAAAAAAGAAAAAAGATACAGGAAGGAAAAAAGAATGAAAACTGAAACTAAGCACCTAGAAGGAACCCAGACAGCTTAAATAAAGTACTGGTTTTACAATGGAGATTGGCATCTCTGAAGCTCTTGCTCTCCCAGTTATTTTTAATAAATTAGTGGGCAATGACAGTCCTTCATTTTAGCTACTACTGAATAACAAAAAATAATAAGTTACAAAAAAAAAATTAAAACCCAAAACCAAACAAAAAACAGAGAGGTGGGAAGGTCCAGAATGCCAGAGTTTAGGTGTCAATTCATATTGCTCTAGTATTTTCAAATAAATCTCTGATGGATGAGATATCAGCAACTGACTGGAGCTTTTTAAGTAGAAATTACCTTTCCAATATTTCATGAGTAAATCTTAACCTCTTACAATCACAACAGGACATTTTAACAGCTTGACACCCCTCTGAAGTTAATTATCATGCTTTAAACAGACACAACAGCTTATTGTGTTCATGCTGCTAATCTATCGCAATGCACAATAAACCAGAACAGTGAAAACAAGCACTGATTCATTTAAATCAGCACTGAACAATTTCTTCAAGTTTTATGGAATACTAGAGAAATCCCCTTAACATTTAACAGAACTTAACATTTAACAGAATGACTACAAATTGATACTAGAAACCACTAATAAATTATCTACAAAACTGCATGACTTAACAGTAGTAAACAATTAGGTACCATATACTGCTATGTATCAAATAATTTGCTGTCAATGACAAAATTACCCAGGGAAATTATTTTCATTTAATAGCATTCAAGTGTACAGTTTTCTGTATCATATTGTATAGAAAAGTATTTTTGTTTTCCTTCCAAGCTACAGCTTTATCCCTAGAGAGAATCCAGGTATATCTCCCCCAAAATGGAAAAAACAAAAAATGTTTTTCAGACAGTATTAGTAGGAGAAAACAGAGAAAGGACAGCCCAAGTTAAGTAACTAACTTCAAGCCAAAGTTTCAAAAGAGAGGTTGAGCTTCCAAATTTTTATCAAGGTATCTAAAGATTGGCCCAAAGCCTTCCAGTTGCTATGAATGAAAATAATTGAATTCTTGGAAATTTTTTAAAGCTTTTATCATAAAGAAAGTTAAGTGTTAGAATAACTTGCCTGTGGATATTGACATTTCTAGTCTTTCAGTGAGCTTACCTGGATATTTTCCTGAAAGACATGTACAGCTCAAAAAAACCAAGTACAATCCTGAGACGGAAACCACACACTGGAATATTTCTCCTGAATGATGCATGAGGTCAAGTAAGTTCATCAATTCATCAAATGGCTTTTCCTGGCTCTTAACCTATTATTGCTTTTGCATTGCATATGAGTGTTTTATCACTGACTAAGTAAAGAAGTTGAACAGAGCAATTCCTCCATAATAATTTGTTTGTACCAGCAGTTTTATCTCTTCATAGCATGTGAGAGTTGACACCATGCTTCCATATAAACACCTTGTTTTCTGTTTATGTAACAACAGGAGCCTGACTACAGTTTCCTCTCACAGACTATAAATTTTTTAGTATTGGGGTAGAAGCCCTCCTAGATATTCTTATCCTACTATAAAATTCAGAAAAGCAATATACTTTCAAAGTATATTTTATCATGCTGAATAAAAATAAAGCAGAAAACCCCCTCTGTAAACAGTATCTCCTGCATGCTCAACGTGTGCAACAGCAACAAACATCCTTAGCATCACATGAAATCAATATTTTGCTGCTTTTCTTTACACACAGCTTATGAAGGAAAACAAGGTAGCAAGCACAGTTGCTTCAGCTGTTCTTTTCATAAAATGAAAGTCCTTTCACTAGTCAGTGTCAGCCTTTATCTGAAAACTCACCTAGGAAACCAGATTCTATTTCCAGATGCTCCCAAGGAAACACTTGGATATTAAGGATCTATGGGCATGTATATGTGGAAAAAAACCCAGAAATAAAACGCCTCCAAATCGAAACCAATGTATCATTTTCTACATCTACTGTGCCAGTTCAACAAAGGAACATTTTTTTATGCAGTTACAGTATATCTTCCTGCAAATACTTTGTAAGATTTGCAGAACTCCAGTCAGGAAGTCAAATTTCGGGGCAAAATAGAAACCAGTGAAAAATATTTTTCATTTGAATTTCAACAGAATCTGTATTATTGACTCTAGTCTGCTAGAGTACAACACTGTCAGTGTTATACTTTCAGATGTGCTATTTATATATTGTAACTCTAAGGCCTTCTCTGTTTTCTTCACAGGAAATTAGCCTTTCATAATTAAGGTCATAAAATGTTACAGCATCACTGTAGCAATACTACAATTAACGATTCTGAATTACAGTGTTATCTCTACATTGTTTTCAAATGATTTTAAACAATCCTAACTTGCTGGAGTAAGTTTTCTCAGGTTTGTTCATGACATGGTCACTGTAACATAGAAACAAATTATTTGGAAAATGAAAAAAAAATCAAATCTTCTTCTGTTGTTCAAATAAACATATTTATACTGTTTAAAAATTATGTATCTGCTTCTACCACTTTGTTTCTAAAATTGTTATATGTTGCTTTTATCATCTTCAACAGAAAAAGGGGCAAGAAAGCCAGGATCAAGACATCAGATATGCTAATAAGGATGTTTGTGTAAGATTTTTTCAGCTGAATATGGGGAAATTTGGAATCCATCTAATTAGGAAACTATCTAAGTGATTATATATAAAGTGACACATTTCAGTGGCCAGAAGAAAACCATTGTATCACACTTATGTGATCACAAAAAGGTTAAAAAAATTCCAAAACAACACAAAGTTGCCTGATGTGCACAACTACAGATAACATTAAAAAAAGTCTGATAAGCAACTCCTAAGTATTATGCCTAATGCATAGTTTTTTAAACATATACCAGTAGTTAATCCAGCAGTCTCTTAACATACAGAACCATGAAATATACCTTTTACTACATCCAGAAATTCTCCCCAGTTCTCCATTCCAGACACATGCCATGGCTATATCCTGGGGCCCTATCAAATTCAAACATGGGCAAGTGATCTCTCTACTCCTGTGTGCTGCTCTCCAAGCAAAGAGGACACAGGGAGACAGGCTGCAGGCTAGGCAAAGCATGATGCAGCAAGTCCCATAACCATAATCTATCTGCCCAGAGCCATAATCCTAAAGTATACCCAAATATGTCATCTGTACACAGCAAGAACACACAAGATAGTGTTTAGTTGTATTTTGCTAAACATATATACCTTATGTTGTTTCTTTAATAGCAAACCACATCCAGAGTATTACAATTAATATGTAAATATGAGTAACTTACTTTTATTTCCAACCAAGGCCACAAATGGCTGTGTTTCTGATTCTTCATTCACTTTTTTTACTACATTATACCAGTCTTCCAAATTTTCAAAACTCTGGCCATTGGTAATATCATAAACCAAGAGAATACCCTAAATAAAAAGATATGTTTAAAATGTTACAGACTGTAAAAGAATTTAACATGGTAAGATTTGCATCAGTCTAAATTATTATTGTCATAAAATAAAGCATTAACAAATAATGGCATCATATCTTTCAAGGGTCAGTTAAAGGAATTATAAATTTCTATGCTTTACACATTATTACAGTATTTCTCCTACATTTCATGTGTTTCAAATTCATGTTTCAGAAAGAAAATGGCAATACAGTCAAGAGCACAATTAGTTATATGAGAAATATTACGAACTGCATATGTTTTATGACAAACCCCAAATAGCATTTCACACTAATAAGAAGATTAAAATTACATTGAAGAAGGATTTTTATTTTAACTGATATTAGTTGCAGTTTCAACATTCCCTTCTTCAGGGAAAAAAAAAGGCAGTTCAATTTTACATTTCTGCACATTGTCTGTCATGTTTCTGCTGTCTTTCGGGGATAAAGGCCAGATTCCATTCCTTCAGTGTTGCAGAAGATAAATAAGAAGTATTGGTGAGCTTTAAGCTTTTAAAAGACAACCTAAAGATACAGTGAGAACTCAAAAAGGAGTCCCACATATTTCAGAGATTTTGGGCCAAGGTATAGGTGACAAATACTCAAAGCAGACACTGCTGACGATTCCTCAAATATCCAATATTATAAAGTCTATTAACAGTCCAAATGTGATCCCCATCCCTTCCACAATTCTAAGATCAGCTCTCAGGTCTTATTGAGTCTTCTGCCCCTGCTTTCCACTAAACCCTAATAATGTCAGTATCTTGCAAATGAGGAATAAAGTCAAAAATGGCTTCTGTCACACTTGTTCTCATGGACTTCACACCTGGCAAAAAAATCCTACATCAACACACTGTTTCTCACATGAAATTTTCACAAATATTCTGAAAAAACAATATGATCCATACAAAAATAGCTGGGTCAATGACCTATTGTCAATAGAAAAGATTTTTCAAGTTTTTTCAGGCATTTGTCTGGGCCCAGCTTTAAGTTAAAAGGGGTGTCTTAGATCATAAGGAGTACCTTAGGTCACAAAACAATTAATTAAATTAATAAATTTATAATTAATAAAATGTGAAAATTAATATTTTCACATTTGACAACAAACTAGTACAGACTGCAAGACTATTTGAGGAGAGTTTTGATTTTATGATAAACAGCATATAAATAAATACGATGCATTCAATAAATACCAAGACAAGTTCAAAGGAAGCAATAATCAAGTGCACAATAGGAAGCATCTGCCCTCGTAGCAGGTTCCATACAAGAGGATCAAGAAGTTACAGCTCACAGCTGAATATGTCGGGCTTATTTTGCAAATATCACACTGGCAAAAAACATTCCAGGTGAAATAATGCATCCATCTTTGGACACTTAAATGTCAAAAAAAGGGTACACTAGAAGAAACCAGTAACAGTATCACAGGTTTGGAAACCATGACTGACATGAAAAAAGTGGGGAAAAAAAACCTGACTGCTTCAACAAATGCATGACTTATGGCAGGCATGATGATGCTGCTACAAGTTTTAAGAGAAGGTTCTCTTTGTATATGCTTTTATTCACAGTTTTGCCACTAAATTGGGCAGACCAGCCAATGTGCGAGGGCAGAGCTACCACAAAGGGGTACGCAGACATGCTCAAGGAATGGGTGAACAGAAACCTTTCAACATTCACCAAGGGTAAGTGCAAAGTCCTGCAGCTGGGAAGGAATGAACAATACAGGCTGAGGGGAGTAATACATCACTGGCTGGGGAGCAATTGAAAAGGACCTGCAGGTCTTGTCAGACAGCAGACCAAATCCAACCAAGCCAGCAACATTCCCTGGTAGCAAGGACGGCCAACATGATCCTGGGCTGCATTAGCAGAAGTACAGCCACCAGTCCAGAGAACTTCTCTACTCAGCACTTGCTGGATCATATCTAAAAGAATACATTCATTCAGAATACATCTTTAGGCCCCTCAAGACCTCAGAAAAGTGGAGTAACTTCAGCAGAGAGCCAGCAAGATGCTCAGAGCCTGGAACACTTTTTTTATGAGGAAGAGATGATCAGAGCCTGGAACACTTTTTTTATGAGGAAGAGACAAACAAACCCAAAGTCTGCAGCACAGAGAGGAAGTGGCCCTGGCAGGACCTAAAAGTAGCCTTCCCATACCCATGAGGAAGCAATGACGAAGATGGAGCCAAGCTCTTCACAGTAGTGCAGGGCAGGATAAAACTCAGTGGGCATAAGCTGAAAATAGAGAAATTCAAACCATATCTAATAAAGAGCTTTTTCACCATGAAGAAAATAAAGCAGGTTGACCAGAGGTTGCTTAGTCTCCATCCTTAGAAGCTTACAAGCAGAAGCTTGATAATCCTTGAGCAGCCTAGTTCTCTTAGTTGACCCTACTTAGAGAATGTTTTACTACCAACCTCCTGACATCCTTCCACCCTGAACTTTCTTACAAATCTGCGATCAATACAACATACAGCAATAGGTTTAACTCACAGAAAGAATAATATAGCAAGGGTACATACTAAAAACAAGCAAACAAAAAAAAAAAAAGAACAAAAAAACCCCTATGGAGACTGTAAGAATAGCAAAGCTCTGAAATACACCACCTATACCAGTCACCAACATTGAAAAAGTCTTGAAGGTTGCTATAAGTCATTACAAAGGGGTAGCTTTGAAGGAGGGCAACAGATCTTACTGAGATCCCTCCAACTCCTACTTTCCAAAGACAGTAAGACCAATCTATGTTGTTTCCTCCAATGTTATCAACTCCTTGTCAAACCAGAGTTTTTGTTCCTTACATGTATATAGTTGCTACTAATTTCTGAGGAACCACTTTCATCGGTTCCTTCAAGGAAATTAAGAATTATGACACTAAACTTTGCCCTTGCTTTCTTTCCTTCTTTATCAATCAAATCTAATATTAAACATCCACTTCCCTCTTGCAATTTTGGTGCAATTTATTCCTTAATATCTTGCATCTCTAAATTAATCCCAGTTAATTTCTCCTGACTATTTTTATAACTACGCAAATGCCTCGGCACGTATGTAATTGTCTCACAATCTAAGTTTTGCTCTAGGAAGGACATACTTGTGTTATTAAATGCTCAGTGGAAAAGAAACTCCATCTAAAGGATAGCTGTGCTACAGGTTAAAAAAAAATGCCAGCCATAATGCTGAAAGTTTTAAATGAGACGAGTACACAGCAATGCTTCTTTCACCAGCTATCGAGTTCTCTCAGCAGCTTGCAGATGAGTAGACCATCTAAACCATCTTCAGCACTAATCAGAGTTCAGTGGAGCAAAAAATAAGGAAGTGTGTGCATTTAAGGTTAGCCAACTCTTTCTAACCAATTCTTCATCAAAATTCTACTCTGCTTCATGTCCTCTAGACAACTGTAGCCTACCTACCCCTTTGGATGAAAGGGATTTACCATCAAAGAAGTCATTTAACAAAGTCTGCAACTAGAGCTCACTTAGCCTCCTTTTGGTCCCTTTCTCTGTGATCTAAAACACTGCTTCTAAAGCACATTCTTTTCTTAAACATTTTTTTCAGTCCTGTCAATATTTGCTGCACTTAAGAAACAAAGATGGCAGGTATATCATAGAGATGCAAAAAAAGGCAGCATGGCATCCAGGTCATAAAGAATACTTTCTGCTTAGATTTTCACCTCAACAGCACTCTACAAGCAACTTAGTATGATATAGATAATTAATGAAGAACTAGTCACAACTCCATGGCTAAAACTTATTTCACCTTTTTCTTTTATTTAACAGAGACATCTCGTAATTGCTTTCAAAAAAAATACAACATATTTTCCAAAAACTTACAGTATATGGAGTACAGACCAAGTAGACAGCATAAAAGCTGTTGTTTCCCTATTATGTGTGAGGAATTAAGGAGGAAAATTAGCACTGCCGTTCTTACACAAAAGTACTGTATTTCCCTGCCATGAAAAAGGTTTGAAACACATGGTACATGACATGCCAAGAACAGCACATTGATTCTCTAGTCTCCAGCAACGTGGCGAATAGTCCCTGCTTGCATAATTACACTCTACTAAGAGAGACATTTTGCCTACATTAGTATATATGTGAGTACTTTTTGTTTTGGAATTATAGAACATTTTCAAAAATAGGTCACAGGAAACTAAGAGCATTGCAGAAATTATTTGCTGCTCCCTGGAGAAAGCAGAGTCTGCAGTACTCCTATTAACAAGCCAATTTATGATGTAGCATATGCCAGATCTTAAAGATAATTTAAACTAGATATGTGGGTAGGGGCAGCAATTATAGGTAAGATATGGGAATGCTTCTGAAAGATTTACCACGCAAACAGCAGCAGCATTATTTCAAAACTGAAATGCTAGTATGGAAGTGTTGCAAGCAGGCAATATATTCGTACTGATAATCAAAATTTAAGACGTGCCAAGTTTATGTCAAGATCTGTCAAAATAAAAGGAAGCTAGAGAAATTAATCATTAAAAATATATGTTTTCTTCTTCATTCATCCTCAGCTACCCTCATGCTATGACTGACTTTTGCATCACATATCATTAATATTATAAAATAAGTCAGGCCAAAATTCTGGAGTATTTTTTCTAGTCACAGAATATTAATTTAGAAAAAACAATTTAACTGTTGCAAAAATGTGCAGATGAAAACAGACTTTTTTGGAAATGAAAGCAGCTTACAGTCCACACATACTTAACCACTGCTATCTTTGTTGATGCTGAGGACATGGTCACTCAGATACATGTGATTAAGTTGCCATAATTGAATTATTTACTCTCTTATCAGTACAGCTGTGGCAACTGACTACACAATTACTCTCAGCTTCTCTCAATTTCGAGATAAATGTGGTAGTTTTAAACAGTTTTCAGTCAGTGTTGATTATTAAAACCTTTTATTTATAAAGAACAAAGGGCTCTTCTTTTCCCCACAGCTCGCAGAGCTCTTCTGCCCCACCACTGAAATTCAGCTACCAAGATGGGATGCAGCAACTACATTGTTCTAGATGAGCATTATCAGGAAAAAATGAACAATGTGCAGGGGAAAAGCAACTGCTTAGAGACAGAAGTGAATTGCAATTTCTCCAACTGCAACCAATGCAAGTTCTCATGCTCAAATCTGCTACTCTTATTTTAAAACACAGCACAAGAAAGAGGGGATCTCAATTAAAATAAGGCATCTTAACAGTTACCCTAACCAAAAGATCTATCCTAGAGAATTGATTCATCTCTCATTAGAGAGAGAGAAATCTCAGTGGCAAGTTTTAGCAGTGAAGCATAGACGGATGCTCCACTTACTCTTGTTGATATCCTGATCGAATTTCAACCAAGATCAGGTGAACTAGACCACAATCTTTTCAGTCGCTGGAGATTCTCTAAGCTTCCGTCTCCCTCTGGCCACAAGATTTTAGAACTAGGCCTACCATACACATAGATTTCTGAGCACAAAAATAAGAATTCAGTAGCTTATGATCTCTGAATCTCACAATGATCAAATAGATGGAAATCTACACAAGGCTATGGGCATCTGCAAATACTGGATAAAGGCACAACAGATACCATAGGTATGCTACAAACATTTCCACACATGTACTTTAAATCTGTATTATTTAGATTTGAAGAATACACAGACAACCAATTTCTGCAACAGATCCAAATCTTCTGCTTTATCTGTATCTGTACAGCTTGTGTACTTTATACATAATATGTTTAAAATCCCAGCTGCATCACACATGCTGACCAAGTGCAAGATATCATAGGCACATATACTTTTCTTGTAACAACCTTCACTCGAGTTACTTCAATATTTTAAAGGCTCTCTTGCACTGGGGAATGCGAAACTGAACGTAGTACTCCAAATGTAGCCTCAAAAATGTCAGAGAGCATGATATTCACTTTCCTTGATTTGACTACTTCATTCTTACTAACACAGCTCAGTACTCAATTAGCTTTTACTGTTGCAAGGATGCACTGCCAACTCCCATTCAACTGGTTTTTTACCTCAATAAGACATCTATCCAAGAGCTTTTTCCTCCAAAGCCATTTCACAGAATGACTGAGGTTGGAATGGACCTCTAGAAGTTATTTGGTTGAATGCTCCTGCTCAAGCAGCGTCACCCAAAGCCAGCTGCTCAGGACCATATCCAGATGGCTTTTGAGTATCTCTGAGGATGGAGACTCTACAACCTCTCTGGCCAACTTGCACCAGTTCTTAGTCATGCCCACAGTAGAAAACGTGTCTCCTCATGTTCAGAAGGAATCCCCCGTGTTTCAGGTTGCGCCCATTGTTCTGGTTCTGTCAGCAGACATTACACAAAAAAGCCTAGCTCTCTCTTGCTTGCATCCTTCCTGCATGGTGTATATATATCCATTAGCCTTCTATTCTCCAGGCTGAACAGTCACAGCTCTCTCAGCCTTTCCTCATAGGAGAGATGCTCCAGACCTTTGTGGCCCTTCACTGCACACTCTCCAGTTGATTCCCAGCTGCACAAGATTATTCTGTACCAGGTGCAGGACTTGGCATCTGTCATCAGTTGAACCTCACAAGGTTTCTGTTGGTCCACCCCTTCAGCTGGTCATGGTCTCTCTCTCAGTAGTAGCCCCACCCTCCAGCACAGTGACCACTCCTCCCCAGTTTGCTGCTATTCATAAACTTACAAAAAACGTTTTGTTCCATTTTTAAAAGAATTAGTAAAAGATTCAACCCCAGTACCAACCCTTAAGAAATAAAACTTATAATCAGGCATCAGTCAGACATTGAGCTACAGACCTTTAAATCCAGCTGCCCATTCAGACTGTCAGTAAATTTATGGTCCACCTATTCCACCTGTATCTCTACATATTGTAATATTATGGGAGATTATGTCAAAGGCCCTGCTGAAGTGAATATAAATTACATCCACTGCTCTCTTTTCCACAGAACTAACCATCTAACCACACACAGCAATCAAGTTGGCAGTACACATTTTACCCTCACCAACTTCATGCTACCTCTTCCCAACTGCTTTCTTGCTGTCTTGTTGTCCATTCACAGGAATTTTTATCCATATTTAAAAGGATTTTCCTTTATAAGTACTCCTACTTATTCTACTCTGCCTTTCCTCTTCTTCTAATAAAAAGATATTCAATATGAAATAAGCTTATGCCTAGAAATAAGCTGAAAGCAGTGCCTTTCAAAACTATTCATGGCGTTCCAAGAATAGATGAAAATAGAGACAGTTTTATGCATCTTTAACAGGCATTGTTACAAAGCTAAGAGAAAAATGTGTTAGAACTCAACTTTGATGGTAAGAAGCCTCTTATAGACACTGGCAATATATGCCAATACAGAGAGAAAAATCACTGGTCCATTAAAAGAATTAGGGTTAAAATGAAGACTAGGGAAAGATTAAAGACAAAGAGATTGGACATGGGGGTTTTTTGTTAATGTGTTCTGAATGACTAAAAAAAAAAAAAATCAAACTTGAGTCTTATTGATATCAACTCTTTGTGCACTTTTGGGCACAGGTATTAACTTTTCGACCTGCTATTTTTGGTAAGAAACTCCTAAGTTTATCACCAAATTCAATACAGACAAAGCTAATAGCCTTTTATTTCCTTCATTAAATTTACTTTGGACATATGGCAACAATTTGTGACTAATCAAATTCCCTCTGTCATGGAAGCCACTTTCTCCTATTGCTTGGTAGATCTGTAACAGGTCAGCTAATCGTTTTTTATTAAAAAAAAAAAAAAGAATATGCTGTAAAACAGATGCAACAGCTAAAAACATTGACTTTTTTTGAAAGTGGCAAAATGTTCCATTGACAAGTTTCTCTTTATCCCATTAACTAATAAATCCCAATCTATTTTATTAGCCATTCCTGTGCTGTATAACATTATCTAATAGCACATGTCATGCCTATTGTTCTCATTACAAACTCCAAATTAAGGAACACAGTACATCTTAGGATCACTCATGCTAAGAGGTCTGGCATTTATAATACATCCTCCTACACCATCTCATGACTCAAGATACAGTTATAATACTTAGCTCTTAATCCTACCATCCACTTTCAGTTGCTTCGTTAACCTGAAGATAAACTTAATTTTCATTGGACAGGAGTTCTGCAAAACTATTTAGCTACCTGGTTGTCTCCTTTTGCTTGCCCTCTTATAACCCTGGTTGCATGTATGAGTTTAATGGTGTAGGATTGCTCTTAATTTCCTCCTTCTACCTTTTCCCCCCAGGAGGCAGCTGTTCTGAAAGCAGCCACTCTATCTACCATGTGGATATCCAAACAGCCTTTACTATTTACTGTGATTGCTTTTCTTAACTCAAGACACAAAGCCTGGAAACAACCATCTGTTCTTGGGAGTTATTCAGTTCCATAAATGCACACACTTGCTTTGCTTTTCATGTCAGCTCTAAAAAATTAGCTACACACCAAAAGTAAAGTAATATCAATTAAGTTTAGATTGAACAGACATTCAACAATTTTGAGATTTATGAAACAATCAACTAAAAGCTACATAGAATATATGCATGTATAATTTTAAGAACAAAGTTTCAATTAATTTTATATCACTGCTATAGATACAATTATCAGCATTTATACTGTACCTGAGCTCCATAAATATATTTATCCAGCATTTTGCCTCCTAACGTTTGTCCCCCTACATCCCACACTTGAAGAGTAACATTCAAATTTCCTGGAAAAAAAAATACAGATATTGTGTAACCTGGAAAACTTAGATACAAATATATTAAAAAACAATAGCTTTTAACAAGTATACAAGAAATAGGAACTATATTTCAAAACAAAAATGATACTATCATCGGGGAAAAAAGTCATTTGTGTCCAGCTAAGTCATTAAGGTATAGTAAAACTATAGCTAGTTATTAGCATACCTAATATAAACAGAAAATAATTAGCATTGCATAAAGTATAATACTCTTGACTGGAAATTATATAACATATTCCACTGAAAAAACATGTAAAACTTCACAAAGAATGTTCTATAGTGTGGTACTTGGAACTGAAAGGTAACACAATTAATGCCAACTTATCCACATTATTTCATACTATGTATCCCTTCCTCTTCAAATCTTCCTTACAGATCATGAAGTGAGGAAAATCTTCATGATAACTTCTTTTTGGTAGTAATGCTGATAGTAGTACAGTTACAGAATTATATTGCTGATAGAGTTTAAAAATGGAAACAGTGACAAAATTCTAAGTTGAGGATGCAAACTGTGAATACTTCCTCCATTCACCACCTTAAGGCATGAAGCTAAATTGGACATGATTTACATCATTTTATGTTCAAAGAATCTACACCAAGAATAGACCTTCCTTTCTACTCTAAATCATTTTTAAGCTATGTTGAAACTGTTAACTGGTTTTTAAAAACAAAACTAACAAAAAAATCAATGTAAATACAGAATATTTAATATTCTACAAATCATACATATTCTGCAAGACAACTCAGCAACCCACAGATCAAAAATACGCACAGAAAGGTATGGTACCATATACATACAAACACATTAAAGTATTATTTCTCACATTTTGCATGGTAAGAACTATTTTCAAAACTGTACTGATTATCTGGAAGCACCAAACTCTAACAGAGTAAGGACTGACAAAACTTTTTCTAATCCACATACAACTCACATGACATTTACATGCCAATACAAATTCCACATACTCACAAATAAATTTGCATATTAATTTTACTCCTGGATTTAAAAAAATGCAACAAATTTCACATCACAACAATTGCAAATCACGTGAAAATTAACACATTATTCTGGCTTGCTAAGAAAGATATATTCTTAATTCAACTATTTTATGTAGTTGACAATCGAATTTTACACCACATGATCCATTCAGCTGTAAATTTATAACTGACATGCTTGCATTGTTACACAAGGAAATGTGCTCCATGGAAAAGTATCACAGCACCAGGTGAAAATAACCAGCAAATTGTAACTATATAGCTGAATACATGCTACTCCTGTTATTACATATACCACATTACAGTTTTTTAATGCCCCCTGCTTTTATCTGGTTAAAAGAGCAGATTCCCAAAACTACTACCTTGGTCTCAAAAAGACAGAGATGAATGTGAAACAGTACTATTAAGCTACACTGAGTTTTATGTATTACCAAGAGAATTTTTACACAGAGCTTAGAAAACACATCATAAACACCCCAGTTCAATAAAGGCAACCTTTTATAATCAACAAAAAGCTTACTTGTTTTGATGGTTCATATACCATGTATTAATTAACTATTTTAAAAGCTCAGAACATAAATGATTGCAAACAACACAGGAAAGTCTTCCATAAAGCATCTGGCATGGATAAACTAGTGCATCCACAGTCTGAAAAGATTATACATCCTCAGTGGGTAAACAAACTATGCAGGCTCAAAGGCTCACCATGCTGCAGTATTCTACCCCTATGCATTCTTCTAGAAAGTCACCATGTCATTTATGTCAGCTATTCTGAAAAAACAAACCCTTTATAAATATTATCACTTTCAAACTCGGTGATTTTCAGATGCCTAATTTTGTGTTCAAGTGCTCTGAAAAGTTTCAACTTGATTTTTTTTTCCTAAGGAAATAATTATGCACAGCATACTGGCCTTAGTAGCTGGATAACTGCATGGAACGACCTGAGAAATTTTACTGCAGTATGTTACATTAAATAGTCTAACTGTGACTGTTCAACTAAGAAATCCCCTACTACAAATTATTTACTCTGCTTCATTAACAACAGAAAAAAGAAACAGGGGAAAAAAAAGATTGGTATGTTCATTTAAGGTGAATTCCTCCTTAATTAGGATCTCACTAACTATGAAATTCATGCTGATCATCTCCTGTGCAAAATGCTTCATTTTCCCTTTTTTTTTCCAATTAGGTTCTGTAATATTTGCTTTGTGGTCAGACTGATTCTGGGGAAGAGGACATTAGGATTAATCTAACAAAAGGAAAAACTGCAGATAATTTACCTAGCAAGTATTTCATTAACAACTGGGATAGTAGCACACGAAGTTTTCTGCAAAAAAATTGAAATCTTTTATTTTTGCAATTTAACAGAAACATAAAAACTAGAGACTTACAACAAAACAAAAAGAAACCATACATAATAAGCCAGTTCTTAGAAAAAGTCTTAACACGCCAATAAAAATAACTGAAGAAAGCCATCAAAATAACACATAATACACTAATATGGAACAACAAGCCCAGCGCTTCTTTAATCTGTAGAAAATGCACACAAGTGCAAAGGTGAAACACACGAGGCAGCACAGCACAGCGTGTAGACTGCTGCTGGTATGAGCTGAAGGCACTGGGCTGCTGCAGCAGTGACCCTGCAGGAGGACACCTGGACCACTGGTTAACCTTACCTGAAGTGCTGCACAGCCAAGATGGAACTAAAAACACAAGTCTGACCACTTTTTATACCAACAACTTGAAAAAAAATCCTTTTAACAGAAGAGTCCTGTTTACTGAACTGCACCCACAACCTCCCAAAAAGTATACAACTATGGCTCTTCAGAGTCTCTATCAGCAGACCCTCTGACTAACAGATACACTATTTAAGCACTAAAACCTACATCATGGCTGCATCCAGACTATACAAGATTCTGCATCAATAAATATAATGAAACTGATTTGCACTTAAAAAAAGAGTATTTTGAATAAACTGCATGAAGCAAATTTGTCATGTTGAACACTAGACACATGTTGAACAACACTGAACACGTTCAAAATTTATCAAAGTATTCCTGATTTGTATTAAACTGTATTGTTTACCATGCAAAATATTTACTATTTTCACTGCAAGACTGCATTAGTTACTAAAACAGTTGGAGAAAAACACCACCTTTATCTAAAAAACTAATTTTAAAAAAATTTAAAACAAAAAAAAAGCAATTTATTTTGTAAGTTATAATGCATTTCAGTGAAGCCCAATGTAAACTTCTATGCAATTCTAGAAATCTGTAATTTCTACTTCTGGAATCTTTGCTTAAATTGAAGAAAAAAAATCAACTATTAAACAATAGTTGTTCATCAATTCTTCTATTGAATAAGAGAAATTGAGGGTTTTTTCCTACTGATATACACATAATTTCTGCGTAGTGGTATCAAATAACCTTTCAAGTAAACACAGCAGCTCTGCAAACCCAGAACTAATCAAGAAATTAGAAAAATCCACTTACTAAAGTACTGCTTCCCATTCCAGTATTTAGAAATGTTACCTCCCTCCCTCTCACTCCCCACGACTAGTCCAGTTTACCTATAAAATAGAGAGCCACATGTACCTAAACACATACAGAGGCATAGGCAAAACCAGAATGACAACCTACAGAAAAATGTTTTTTCCTGAATATGAATACAAATGCTACTGTTTTGAGGAAAACAGATGTACAGACTTTTTGGTGCTATTTTTACCTACATTCTGATTTTATGACAAAATAAACTATGAATGGATGAAATTCACACACAAAATAAACTATGAAAAAAAATGAATGAAGCAATAGTTGATAATTTTCCAAATTTTCGACTCAACAAGGATATTTAGAATCCCAGTAATGTACTAATAGGTTCTGTATGCTTAACAGCTGGAAAAAAAACTTGCAAAATACAAGTTCTCAGCATGCACACTGCATGATTTGTGTACACATTCCACTTGCAAGTACTGCTGTTAAGTATTACACACACTGGTATTTTTAGAGGCATGAGCAGGACAATAAAAAAATTATTCTGTTGATTTTATGGAGAAATAAGCACTGGAATTTGGTACTTTATCACTCACCAGATACTGAAAAAGTAAAGCAAAATGGCCAAACCAAAATAGTGAACACAGGAATAGTCTGAAAATATTATTCTGTTTCACTTAAGAAAATACATAAATATAATCAAGAAATTATTTGCAATATAATTTAAGAAAAAAAAAAAAGTTCAAGAACTGCATACATTTTCTTATAACTTCACATTACAGATAAAATGATGAATTTCTGGGTTTGCTTCCCTCCTCACCCTTAACAAAGAGAAGACAGAACTATAGAACTTGCATCAACTTCATCAAATCTCACTACAGCTGTTAATAATTACACAAATGTTTTCTAAATTCTGAATTCTGAATCTGGAAGTAAATGTTTTTAATTAAATACTTGCATACTTAAAATATGAGCACACACAAATCAGTGAAAAGACATTTTAAAACCCAATTGTTCAGAGACAAACTTAAGCAGCAATTATTCTTTTTTAATTATTTCTTCGCATTTTCCATGCAGTGTGCTGCAACTGGCATCTAAATAGTTTCTTTGCCGTCGTGAAGTGAAACATCTTGAATGCTCAAACTGTATTTTTATGAGTGCCAAGGGACCCTAAATTTTAGTGGTCTATTAAATGCCAGCAATTTCATGCTGCCTTGCATAAAACAGCATTCACATACTAGAGCACGGCGAGTCCATAGCTGCATTATGCTTCTCTCACACAACTCAAATATGAGTTGTGTATTTCATTAAAAAATATATATATTTCTTTCAAAACACATACTTTTTCAGTTAATATGTTGAAAGTTTCATTTCATTGTTGTGTGTTACACTATCCACATGGAAAGTGAGCACACACAAGCAGGGATAATGCAATTCATCAATATAGATAGCATTCCTTTTATTTGAATGCAGTGTTTTACTTAGAGATGTAAGTTGCAAATGCAAAACTCTTTGACACCTGGCAAGAATGTATGAACAAAATATTCTCCAAACAACTTAATTTACTTTGCCATAAAAATCACTGCACTAAGCTTATTTAATATACATTACTCTGAAAAAATCTGTTTCTGCAAGTCTTGCTGCCAGCCAACCTTTCAGTGTTAGTTTTTTATTCTCTTACCTGGCAATAATATCCTTTTCAAGAAGAAGTCCAGTCCTATGGTTTGTTTGTACTGTTTTCCAAACGTTTCTTGAGCAAAACGTGTAGCTAAGGATGTCTAAAACAGAACAGTATCAAATTAAGTTGTCATTTTTAACAGCAACAAACTTTATGTTAACCCAGAAGTATGAAATACAGTTAAGCACTTTTTAAATCAATGAATGCTAACAGTGTTCATGGATTTGGATTGACAAGCACTGCAGTCAGTTTCAGCATAATAACAGGAGGTGGCAAAGGCTACTAATTTATTCAAAAAGAAGCAAGGTGTATATTTGCTTTAATTTCAAAATTACTCCAACCGTCCTATTACAAAATATCAGACAGATTTGAAGGAGGTATCATTAGTATGCTCAAACTGAAACAAATCTAGGTGACACTACCTGTACCTGAAGATCTTAGTATTTTTAAAAAGCATTCCCTTCCAAAACAAGGGTCCTCCCCTGGTAAAGAACACCATGATCCCAGAGCAGCTTTCTGGGAGAGAACAGGGATCTGCACAGTGCAGGATCCCACAGGGGGCTCCTAAGTGCGCTGGGATTTCTGGCATTGCACATCAGCTCCAGGATCAGGGATTACAGAAACTCTATCTTGCACACAGGAAAAAAAAGTTAAACTAATATTAAGAATGTACATTTACAGAATCATTCATTTCAGCAGAACTTTGAAAATTTATTTCTTCAATTGGTATTCTGTGGATTTACAAAAGCAAACCAATGCACTGTTGACCTAATAATAAACTTTTACTATATACAACTGAAAGGATACACAACTAACCTAGGCAAACTACTGAAGCAAGGCTTTTATATTCTGACAGTAGCAATCAGTAGCAATTTAAGGTCTCCTTTCATGACAAAAAAGAGGTGGGGGTAGAAAGAGAAAGAAATAAAGAAAGAAGGCCCACAAAAAAAAGCAAAGGAGAAAATAGTACTACAATCATAAATAATACAAAAGTTTGTATTGTGAAAAAATAATATTAAATATTAAAAATTATAAAATACAACCAACCTCAAATTAGCGTACACTTAAAAATCTCCTGTTGACATGACATTTGTAAATAAAAATACAAATTAACTACAGAAAAAAAAAATCTAAATATTTATTTACCTATATAGAGAAAGAAAATAACTAAGAGGCTCACAAAACCATTACACTGTCTGAGAAAACTCAAAACAGGCCAGAACGTTTTTTTCTTGCCAGCTTTCCATTCAACACCTGAAGAGATGAGTCACACCAACTGTTATCAGGAATTGCTGTTAAGAGCACATTTAGTCAAAAATGCAATATCAAAATAATGCCAGTAGTTCTGAAATATGAGAACAGGCAAGGTCCATGAATAAAAAGTTATGACAAAGATCTAAATTAGGCTAATGTCAAATGTACACAGAAAAAAAAAACCCTTTTTTTGCATTAAAACATGATCAACACAGCTCCAGCACTAATGCTCTAGTATGAATAGGCAAACATTTATTCAACTATTAGATTTCCTATTAAGTAAATAAAACAAGATTTACTGTTTTTATGTTTCTGTATCACATTTATAGTCCTATCACTGCCATACATAGAATGATATTTTGATATCAGGAGATATTTTAGGAAACAATCCAGTAAATCAGTGTTAGCCTATGGCAACATTTTCATTTACTTCATTGAACTCAAGCCACAAGAGGATTAAAAATAAAAAACAAATGGGAAAAAAAAGCAAGTAAACTAGAAATAGCATGAGTAGGCTAATATATTTATATCCCTGTGTAAAGGGGGAAGACCACAGAGGATGAATCGTGAGAAGATTCTTCTGCCTTCAGCTATGTGACAGTAATATTAACAACACACGCAAAATAAAATTCAACACAGCTTCAGACTACAGCATTGAAAGAGTCAGCAGAACTAATTCATTTAATCCCAGCAGTTAGCATGTCAAGATTACAATGACATCTTTACTCTGTCATGACCTTAAAGATATAGATGAGAATAAGATGACTGCAGGAATAACCCATTCAGTCTTCTTGAAATTTTCCTTTTTGGAAAAGTAACTAGTGCCTAGAGTACAGGTTCAAGTATCATCTAACTATATCATAGTATTTTATATTCTCCAACACACTAAATTAGATCCTCATCAAATAAGCAACCACTCCCTTCTTGTTTTAAAGGCTCAGTAAATATTCCTTTATCATTCTGTAACACTCAATATTCCCTGAGGACTTCTAGGGCTGTTAGTAAAAAGAAACGACACACATTCAATTAACAGCCAACCTATAAGAGCAGCAAGTAATCAACAGCATGGCAAAGTCCTCTTAAACAGTTTTTCTCCACTGTGCTCTTGAATGCAAAGGAATTTTATAGCACAAAATCATTGACTAACACCTTTCTAAATGTCTTCCTAATAAATGTTAGAGCTCAAGGAAGATATTGGATTACCAGTCTAGGGTCTGCTATTTATTCACAAAACGACCATTTATCCCCAAAATGCTAAAAGCAACAGTTCAAACCTCTTTACAACAATAAACAAAGAAGTTATGTCAATGCATACTCAAGTACCTCTACAATGGAAATACTCCCTTCAAATCCCAGAAGTTCACTGCTGTGCTTGCCAGAACAGATTTTGCTCAAGAGTTTTACCAGAGGATATGTTGAATACAATCTATATAAGAATTAATGAAACTTAAATAATGGTTCAGTAGACCTGCAGTTATAAAAATAAATAAGCAATCAGTGACCATTTTTCAGAAAAGTTGCATTCCATACAAGCCTACCCCTTAATGTCAGGGTCAGAGAACAGTACAACAGACTGAAGGCCTTTGCTCCTTTGCAGCTCTACTACGACAACCAGGCCACCACCTTGCAGGGCAGAACTTCCAGCAAAAATTCCATATCGTTTGGAAGGTTCACACACCTGCCTTAAGTACTTCAAAGTGAATGCTGACATCTTATTCTAAATAGCAATACTCTATTGAAGGTTGAAAACCCCTGTTAGAAACACAAAAATGTCTTTGGGCTCTAATGTACACCAACCAAGATAGGAGTCAAAAAAAAACCAAAAAAAACCCACCCAGTATTCTAAGTTCAAAATACAATAGGATATTTGGGAAGTTTATTTTGAAAGAAGCAAAGATGGAATTTAACCTTACATGAAAGGAATGACAGTTTCTTGCTTCTATTTTTCAATGTCAACAATTCAGTATAAACTAATGACATGATGTTCCTAAAGACCTATATAATGAGAAAAGAGGAAAAAAAGCAAACAATATCTACGAAATAAACCAAAAGGTCAATAAATTGTAAGTCAAACAGAACATGCAATGATAGCCAGCTCTGACAGTGGCAACCTACCAGGGCAACCAGAAACTTGTAGGGAAAACCCCACCAATGACAAATCTTTGAGTAAAATCCTATAGAATTAAGTTTTGAGAAAGCAGTGCCAAAGTGTAGTATCCTAGTTGTAAGAAAGAAAACTAAACCCAAAATTCAATTAGATGCAAGCATATAGTTCTGAAGCCATGAATTTCCATTCACACATGAACTTTAGCCAGTTTAGCCACGAATTGAAAATCTACTTTCCAAAAACCACATGTATCTACCTCTGCCCTCACTCCCTTCTAGAACATCAGTGCCATTATCCAAGCACAGCTACACTCATCCCTCAGTCATGTCCTATGCTATTGGCAAGACTTTAAGGACAAACAAAATTAAAACAAACGGTAGGCCAAATAATGGAATGCTTTACCACAAAAACACATAACTGCCCAAGCTAATGTCCCTCTATCCCATTGCTAACTACTGATGCAAATTTGTTCACTGAAAAAGAGAAAATTATAACTTGCTGACATTTGACATAGATCTATTTGATGCAGCTGGGCCAATCTGCACAGCACTCTTCATTCAATTTTCCATTTACAAGACTCAACAGTGACAACATTTTTGTCACTACTGATGAACTTTTTGAGCTCAAGTGTAACAAGACAATTCAGAATTAGCACAATGCTCAAAAATCTGGTATCCTAAAAAAATCCTAAAGTAAGCAGGACACGACTCTTTATGCCAGCCTATGTTTTAGCTCCTGCAAACTCCCATACCAGCTTGAGCATTCATTCATTTTCCATCATCCATTGTTAACAAAAGGAAAAGGTAGGATGTTTCTGCTACCATACTCTATTACAGCATCATCTAGGGGGGACAGGAGGAAAAGCAGCCCACCAGAGCATTGCTGCTGCTCGTGCCCAATAACCTGCCGTGGAGGTGTGAGATTCCTACAGTCAGCAGGAGATGCAGAGAGTTGCAGCTCCTGTGGGAGAGGCAGGAACCAACAGGAATATACATCAAAACTCAAGAATGCTTGAAAATCCATGTTTGGTGAGAGGTCTTGCCACAAGCTGCTCAATAGCAGTTGTGAAAAGATTCTTCAGTTTGAATGGAAAACTCCTGGGAAATGCTACCTGTGAAGCAGCACTTCAGCTGTCAATGCTGTGCATTCATTATGCACTCATCACACAGCTGGTGAGAATTGCCCATCCTCTGACTCAGATGGCACAATACCACTTCAGACTGGGCTTAGAATTGCTGGAGACAAAAAAAATGTTTTGTTCCTTTACAGAGTTCTGAATAAGTAAGCAAAACCACATGTACTTTCACTAACAGCATATTCTTATTAATGTAAGGCAGTTCGTTTAAACCAGCTCTAAGAATATTTCCACTTTTCATATGAACTGTGAAGCAAACAGAATTTCTTCTCCCCATAGTTTCAAAAGTTAATGACAGAGGAAAAAACTGTATACTTCAAGCATACAACAAATTTACTATCTTCAGGTGCATCTCACAAAAGTATTCAGGCTATATATGGCAATAGATATGTTCAAGTGTATTGTTAAGATCAGTGACTATTTTAAACAGTTAAGAAAGCAGCCTCTTTTTTGCATTCTTTGGTTTCTCCTTGTCAAAATTTCTCTTTTGCAAAGAGAAATGCGTTGGATTATTGTTGGATTGTTTTGATTATTGTTTGATTATTGTTGATAAATAAACTTTTATAAACAGGATTTCGTAATGGTGATTACACATAGGGGAAAAAGACCCAAAAATATAAAAGTTACAAACGAAAACTAAATAGACCCAGCAGCGCCTTTCCAAACTCCGGAACTCCACGAGACGCCAACTGTTTTATCCAGCTCGGGAGGTTGGTAGCCCTGTATCCGAAACGAAGGGCGCCTGCAGAGCCAGCTAAGCGACCTTCCCGCTCGCCCCTCGGGAGGGGAGCGGCGAACCCACGCTCTCGGCCCCGAGCCCAGCCCTCCGTCCGGGGCACCGCAGCCACCGAGAACGACCTGGGGCTATTCCAGCGCCTCCAGCCGAGCAACTCCTGCCTGCAGCGCGCCATCGGCAGCGCGCGGGGCTCCGAGGGAAACTCCCTCAGCACCACAGGAATTACGTTATTCGCCGCTCCTTTTCCCACGGCTCAAGAAAATTGGATTACAGTCGTGTACGTCTATTTATCGACGACATCTCGAGGGCGGAAGCCCTGTCAGAGGGCTCGGCTGCCGGCGGGAAGAGCCCGCGTCTCCCGCGCAGGGCCCGCAGCCGAGGGGCAGCAGCCAGCCAGGTACCGCGACAGCGGCTGCGCCACAGGCTGGAAGCCGCCGCGGCTGCTCCCTCCTCCGCAGCAGAGCCAGGGGCAGCGTCAGGGGCAAGGCCGGGAAGGGGCTCGGGGCACCGCGGCGAGGGAGAGGAGCTGCCGGCAGGGCCGGCACTGACCTTGCCAGTGGTGCCGTCCCCCAGCACCACCAGCTTGAGCTGGCGGTCCGGACTCTCCTCCTCCTCCGAGTCCGACATGATCTCTACGGCCCCGGCGAGAAAGAAGAGGCTGAGAGCAGCCGGGAGGAGCCGGGTGCAGGAGCGAGAACGGGACAGAGGGAAGAGCGAGCGCCGCGCTCACGAAGCCGGCAGCAACGGAAGGGACACCACCGCCATCTTCCTCCGGCGCGCCCTCCGTCGCTAGGGTCCGCGCGGAACGAAACCAACGGCCGCGCCGAGGGAAGGGGGGAAGCCGTAAATTGCGGGCGGGAGCTACAGCAACAAGTCCAGCCTCTGCTTCGGGACACACCCATTTCTGCCCCCACAGGGTCGGGGGATGGTTCAGCCCAGCGGTCGGCAGCGCACCGCGGCGGCTCGGGCTCCGCAGTGACGCCCCGCGCGGTAACCGAGCAACGGGGGGCGGGGCGGGGGCGGGGCTAGGGCCCGGCCGCCCCCGCTGAGGGACGGGACCGCCCCGTGTGGGGCTGAGCGGGGCGGCCGCGGAGGTGTGCTCTGGCGATTACATATGGCTACTAAATAAATAGTTATGGCAGCCAAATCATAGTCACTGAATGGTTTGGGTTGGAAGGGACCTTAAACATCGTCTCATTTCAACACCCCTGCCATGGGCAGGATCATCTTCCGCTTCCAGGGATAGGGCATCCACAGCTCTGGGCAACCTGTGCCAGTGCCTCAACACCCTCACAGTGAAGAATTTCTTCTTGATATCTAATCTAACTCTGCACTCTCAGTTTAAAGCCATCCCCCCTGTTCTATCCCTACAGGCGCTTGTAGGAAGTCCCTTTCTGGCTCTCATACCCCCTTTAGGGGAGTACATAAAGGCCTGAACAGTAAGGTCACTCTGGAGCCTTTTTTCTGCAGACTGAACAATGCCACCACTTTCTTACACAGAAAGTCTCAGAACTTTTCTATCCGCATAGACAGTCAGTAAGAAAATTTGTCAAGGTAGCCCTAGTTGAATTTTAGGCCATTACTTTATCACATACCGTGGCCGGGGAGAACAGGCTATAACGTCCTCTTTTGCATCAGCCTTGCCTGAGTTTGAAAACTGCCAGTGTCCCTTCAGCCTGTCATCTTTCCCACAGACTAAACAACTCCTCTTCAGTCAGTCTTTCCCTCAGTTGTCTTTTCTAGACTTCTGATTATTCTTGTTGCTTTCCTTTGGCCCCTCTCCACTTTCTTGCAGTACTGTGCCAAAAACTGGATACAGTACTTCTGTTGAGGCCCTGGGAATACTGAGTAGAGTGGAAGTATTACTTCATGTGTCTTGCATATGAGACTTCTGTTTATATATCCCAGTATGATGTTTGTTTTCTTGACGGTATGACATTGCTGACTCATGCCAATCCTGATTTACTAAAAAAGCCTCTGGATGCTCTCCTGTTATTGGCATTTCACACACGTTGAAGCTTTATTTCTGTTTAACTGTAGTGCTTTCTGCTTTTCACCATTGAATTTAACACTATGTTTCAGGCTACTTGCAACATTTGTCAATATAATTTTATTTATAATGTTGTCCGCCAAAATGCATGCCAACCATCCCAACTTGCTTATATCTGGAAGTCTAAGAATCATATTCTCTATTCAAAAGTCATTAATAAGGATATCCAATAGCAACAAATCTGTTCAAGCCTCTATTTGACGTATTTTTCCAGTGTGAGTGACAACAATTCTTTGGGCACTGTTTATATGACAATTTGAACAGAGACATCTGGAACTCTTTAAAGTATAGATGTATTTTAATGGATTCAATAATCAGCTAAGAATTTTTAGAACTTTATATAATGCCTGAATAGCAATCATACCTGTTCCAGTCTTTTTCAGTTTTTTGTTTATGAAATGTGTCTGAAATTTCCAATATTACAAGTACACTGTTTCACTCAATCCTCAGTAGGATCAAGAAGGTTCCTTATTGATCATGTATTCTTGTGTTTGCACAATTGAGGCTAAATGCTTTTCCAATGACGTTCTGAAAAAAAAAGGAGGGGGGTAGATACACCATAAAATACATTAAATTCTAATGGAAAACAAGACACATACATTTGTCACTCCATACTTTGAATCAAATTAAACATGTTGTTCATTTTCACTTTGGATCATCTTTTAGCCTAATTGTACTGCAAGTTCTCTTAACTTGGCTCTTCAGCAAGATCAGCATCAGGGCTCAGCTGAACAGCATTTCTTGGAAGGAAGAGCAATAGGAACAAACGTGGAATTATCTTTTATGATTTCTGACATACTGAATAGTTGTACAACTGGCATTAGACATTTAAAAGCTCCACATCTCACTCCAGGGCAGACACGTGATTGATAAACCACTGTTGGTGGAACTGCTCATATTTCTGAAATTCTGCCTCAGCCACATTGAGCAAAAAATATGAAATTTAAAGTTTTCTGGTGCTTTTGAGGACAAGCAGGTTCTATGTAACCCACAAGATGAGAATCTGCATGTGCAAAAGAAGGATGATGAGAGAGCAAGGTGCTCCAGGTGTCCAGACTACGTGTATTTTCATTTGAAATGCCACAAAGAAATGCATGTGTTATAATAAACATCCCAAAATTTAATTTACTTCTTCTCTTTCATCTTCAATGTGGTATTCATGGGCATAAATTTGTCTTGAGCCTGTGTATCTGATCTGTTTAAATAAGCAGTTATATATTAAAACATGATTTTGGAAATACAGTGAATACTTCGTATGGATAAACTTGAATGCTTGCTATTGACTACTAAGAAAAATGAATGGAAACTACCCCAGGAGATGGCATAGTAACACAATTGGACAAGTCTGCTCCCAAAAACCTACTTGCTTAAGTTTATGAATGACAGAGATGTACAAAAATAATTTTTTACTATATAAAAGGTCAGTGTACAAGAATAAAGCTGCCTGTTGGAGTAATGCTTTGACAATAATACTACCAAAGAGTGTTGTTTACCATTACTTAACTTTAGTAGCATAACAGGGCAAACAAATTTTTACACATCTTGCTTGCAATGTTCAGCAGGTGCATTAACAGCGTGGTGTGGTAATTTTACACAGAGTGGTACAAATTTTTGCTACCAACACGTCCCCTCTGGGAGGCTTTCAAATTGAACTATTGCTATCATTGCCATCTTTACTAAAGATGGATAGCATTTTATAGATGAAAGGAAGCTATTCCCAAAGTATTTGATACTTCACAGTTAAAGGAAATACATGAAGTGTGTTGAAAAGCACTGGAATTATCAAACAGAATACTGCATTAAAAAAATCATAATTTGAAACTCGTATGCATTTTTAAAATACTAAGAAAAAATCCTTGAGCAGCTACTTTGAGTGGAGTTTTCACTGAAAAGTGCCTGGGTCACCCAGTGACACAGAAAATAAATATATATTGGTAAATAAATATATATTATTTGGCATTTTGTCTATATTTTGATATTTGCTCTTTTGGGTTTTTTATCATTTGTGTTATTTATTTATTGTGAAAATTCACTGCTAATCCACCAATAATTGAGAATATTATGAATAATAACTGAGATCACAAGAATTTTAAAATTCCCATATATCATTAAGGCTACTAACAAGAAAGTAATTACATCCTCATTCTCTGTCAAGTTTTGGCCTATTACTTTATTTGACCATTTTCTACTGAGTTAAATCGACTTCTTAATGAGTGAAACAAGTGGTATAGATAGTTTTCTATATTTGTACTTCAAAAAATGCAAGGGAGGAGCTTCATGACTTCATTTCAATTCCCTTCATTTCAATAGTTCTTGATCAGTGGAGCTGTGACTGTTTGAAAACACCTCTCAGGAGTCCATGGAAGGTTGCTGAGAAAAGTAAACCCAGAAGACTTAGATTTAACCTACGCAGACTTCACTTTTACTTGAGGACATTGAAGAGTCTGTAAGATTGATTGTTGTTGCTGCTCAATGCCAGTACTAGATCTTCCACCTTTATCAGCTGGGCAGTGAGTTTAATAAATGTTTACACTTGGTTTGGTTCTTCAGAGTATCACTGAAGTTGTTTCAGATCCGTTTTAGTTGCAAAGGCTTGACTATTTAAAGGCTTGGTAACTCTCCCTAAGTAGAATCCCTGCAACTGCTGAATGAGTTCTTGAGCGACAGAGGTGATAGAGTGTGACAGGCCAGGCCAGAGATGTTTAGGAGAAGAGACAGGCAGCGGTGGAGGAGCCAGAGCTTATATGTAGGTAGGAAAGGAGGGCTGGAAGGGGAAATCTGTGGGAATTTCTGAGGGTCAGAGACAAGTGTGGGAGTTTTTAGTATTCACTCTTCATAGTCCACATTTTTATGCAACATCTTCATCCATCTCAAGACACAGAGCCAGATACCCAGCTCACCTCATCTGGCTTTAAAGGAACTTCCCTTCCTGCCCCCTGAATTTTTGTGCTGTTCTTGAATGCCACTTGTTCCCTTCTTCACATATTCCCCAACAAACCCCGGTTAAATTTGTTAGTGCAAGCCATTGATTTTCATTTCTGCTCATGTTTTGAGCTGGCAGTCAGAAATACTCTCTTTTTTAATCCTCTCATTTTGTTACAGTTTAATTAGAAAAACATTTTTGGTAATCAGCTTCAGTTTGAAGAAGAAATAGCACAGTTCCAGTTTTGATTCCTTTACCCCCTTGTTCTTAAGTTACCTTGACTAAGCAATTGTGGCATACACAGTCAACCATATTAGCAAATACAAACTGTACAAATGCAAACTAGACCTCTGAATGTGAGAGGGATTTTTTAGAATATAGTATAAGGTTGCATTCCCTTATGCAAGTATCTACAAAAGCACCAGAAATAATTGCCTACATAGGAAATAGATGTATGCTTCTCCCAAGCTCTGAGAAAGGGTGTGAATCAAGCTGAATGAGGTGGAATCTGCACTGAGAGAAAAAGGAATAGCACGTGTGAGAGTCTTCAACCTTTTTGCCATCCTCTTCAGGAATGCAGGGTCATTAGCTGCCAAGTCATCTGTGCTGTCCTTACCGCACTTGATGGAAACAACACATTTCTCAGAGCGATTGACATGAACTGTGTCCTCTGTTACCAATACAGGACATTCTTTTAGCTTCTGTTCTGCTTTTTCTGCCCATGCTTACACCACAATACTCATTCTCTTTTGAGTTTCATTCATACCAATTTTTCTGGTTCAAGTCTCTGTAGCTGGGATCTGTAGATGCACCTCTTCTTCAAGATGGAAATTGACATTACATTTGTTGGAATGAGGAAAGTGTCCTTGAAAAGAAAAGCAAAATTGTTGCCACAAAAGCGGAGTGTGCACTTGAAAAGAAAATATATTTACTTCCATTATAGTGTTGAGTTTGCCACTCAGCTCTGGAGCAGAGTAGAGAGCAGCTGTTGGTTTTAATTGCACTACCGATTTGCAAATAAAACCCAAATTGTTTCTACATCATCAGTATCATCTCTAATGTCTTTACCAGACAGTGTTTTCTTCTGCACTGCTTGATGACTGTGCCTTGAGTGAAACTAAGTGATTCATGTGCCTGACTAGACGGACAGCTGAGTGGAAATGGTAAATAATGACTTGTTTTTATACACGTAAAAAACAGTTCCTACTCAAGTTGGAAATCCTTGCTTTTGGAAGGGCATTCTTCCATCTTGCTTCCTGCTAACCTAAGGTCACTTAAGGAGTAACTGTTTTTAATGCTGTTGATTACAGTGATGTAAACGTCTCTGGCCCAGACACTGCAGTGAACAAGACTTTCCACACTGGAATATGGTTAAGCTGAAGGCCGCAACTTTTATGAACTACATTGCCTAATAAAACAGGGAAGAACCACTAGCCAGCTGTTCCCCACAAACTACCCAGTAAAACAGGCCAGTGAGATTCACCAAGCACAAGACTGTGGAGGCCAAACTAAATGTTTAAGAGAAAGCTGACCGCTTCCTCCCTCTGGCAAAAGTGACCGTGGTATGTGGTCCCACTGAAACTATCTCCTCCTACTGGGGAGGGGGGAGAAATGTCAGCAGTAATTTTTTTATTTGTTTAAGGCGCAACCTTTTTTCCCTGTATTGTGGAAAAAGAAATAGCTCACTGACACCTGGCTAGTATTTAAGACATGAGCAGTAATTCTAGCCACAGCTAACATGAAAAACCCACATTGGAAACCTGCTTTCCAGCTGTGTGAATGGACAAACAAGTTCTCTTGTCTTTCCACTAGCTGAATTTACTAATAAAGCCACACCACATTTTCAGTATGGTAAACACTTTTTCTCCCTAAAGCACACTATGTAACTCAGAGTATAAAGTCCAGTAACAGCCAGGCTAACAACAGTTACAGAAAGAGAAGGGGTCAAAAAGACCTAAAGAATAAGAACTAATTTATTAAGGAAGTACACCTAACTTCTCCTGAGATAGTCATGCAAATTTGGAACTTCCCACATGGGCACAGAGGATCACTGGGAACTCCTGTTTCTTGTCCCCAAAGCACAATGCTTGTTGGAGTAATGGAGAAAGCTGTCTTTCTCACAGTCTTGACCTGTTACCAGTTTAAAAAAAAAGCCTTTTTGCTTTTCCTTTTATAACAACATGAAAAATCTAGAATTATCTCCTAGCCTGTACTGCAGCTTTGGAAGGACCCAACCAAATCACTGGTGTCCTGTTGTTGAATTACTGAAGAAAACTGTTGAGTTCCATCACAAAAGCAGGAAAGCCATTTGCCCTCACCACTCTTCTTTGAAGTTGGTTCTAGGGCCTGGTGGTTTCATTCCATGTTATGAGTTCACCCTTCCAATTCTTTCCCCAATCCTGCTGATGGTGGAGTTTGCAAGCAGCTGCATGGGGCTTGGTTGCCAGCTGAGGTAAACCACAACACTCCACCTGACAGAAAAGCTTCCATTCACCCAATCACTTGCTCCCTCTCCCTCAGCAGGGGCAGGGAGAGAATCAGAAGGACAAAATCAAGAGATTAAGGTTGAGATAATCACAGTTTAATAAGTGAAACAAAGCTACATGCACAAGCAAATTGATTTTTTTTTTTTAAAGGGAGTTAATTCTCTACTTCCCATCAGCAGGCAGATGTTTAGATGCTTCCTGGAAGGCAGCATGCCTTTTTGGGAAGACAAGTGCAATAATCTCAAATGTCCACTTTTCTCCCACTATTTCCCCAGCTTTTTTTACTGTGCACAATTATTGCATTTGCTTTCTTCACACAGAAATCACATTTCCAGTAGATCTGGTAGCCATCTCATTCTTCTCTTAAGCTATTAAATCTCATCTTCTCCTGAAGATTTAGGTACTAGTTCCAAGTGTATGACTTTGCACTCTTACCCCACTGAATCTTACCCCAAAGCAAGGATTTCAGGCCACAGTTGTCCAGTTCTCTTGGCCCAGTATCTTGAGCCTTTGCTGTAGCTTCCTAAAATCCTCTTACCAGTTAATCAGCCTGATCCTGCTTTTTGTGGGCAGCTCTTCAAGAAATGTATTACACAATGTTGCACCTGGAACTTATTGCTCAGTAACACATCCCTTCCAGCCTGATACTTCTTTCAGTAAAATCCATCATAATTTTTGCTTTATCTAATTCTCCCATCTTCACCTTATCTACTGATTTCCACTTTTCTGCCTTAATGTGTCGCTATTCTTTGTAAAAATCCACACAGATGATAGCTTCCGGAGGTGGATTAACCTTGGCTGAGTACCAGGTGCCCACCAAAGCTACTCTATCACTCCCTTGCTCAGCTGCACAGGGGAGAGAAAATACTATGTAAGGTTCACGGCTGAGATAAGGACAGGGAGAGATCTCTCACCAACTACTGTCATGGGCAAAACCAGCTTGACTTAGGAAAATTAGTTTTATTTATTACCAATCAAATCACAGTAGAAAAAAGAGAAATAACCCCAAAACTTAAAACACCTTCCTGTCACCCTTACCTTTTTCCCAGGCTTATCTTCACTCCCAGATTCTCTAGCTCCTTCCCCCGAGGGGTGCAGGAGGATAAGGAATGGGGGCTATGGTCAGTTCATCACACTTTGTCTCTACCTCTTCTTCCTCTGCAGGGGAGGAATCCTCACACTTTTTTCCTTCTTTGCCATGGGTTTCCCAAGGGTCACAGCCTCCTTCAGGGAGGAGCCTGTTCCAGCACGGGGTCCTCTAGGGACTGCTGGTGGATCTCTGCTCCACCATGGAGCAACAGAGCACCTGCCTCTCCGAGGTCTGTACTACAGGCTGCAGGGGGATAAATCTCTGTTCTGGTGTCCGAAGCACCTCCTTCACATCCCTCTTCACTGACCTTGGTGTCTGCATGTTTGTTCTTCTCACATATTCTCACTTCTCTCTTCAGACGCACTTGTGCAGGATTTTTTCCCCCTCCCCTTGACTCCTGGAGGTGCTGCCACTGTTGCTGTTGGCTTGACCTTGGCCAATGGCAGGTCCATCTTGGAGCCAGCTGGAATTGGCTCTGTCAGACATGAGGGAAGCTTCTGGTAGCTTCTCACAGAAGCCACACCTGTATGTCCACCCCACCCCCGGCTACCAAAACCTGGGCACGCAAACCCAGTACACTATCATATCTAAATTGCCCATGTCTAAAAAATCTTTCAGCAAATCAACTGTCACATTAATATGACAGGTGAAGTAAACCTGTATTGCAATGTACTCTATTTCTCACTTGCCTAGAGGTCCTTATTAACATTCTTTTTCACTCTGAATTATATGCCAAAAGAAAAAGCTAGGAAATACATCAGTTAAAGCCTTTTAATAATCTATCAGTCTGTGAAGACTGTGTGAACAATTCAGAAGAAGACAAAGTTAATTTTCTGAATAAATTATTCATTGTAAATTGCTTTATTTTACTGGTCGCTGTAGAGCCTCTACTCCTCTGCTCCTTCACTGTGCAACCTCATCTCTAAGTACTTGGCAGCTGGAAAGTACTGATGATCCAGTACAGTTGTCTGTCATATTTTATAAAATTGTCTCATTTTTCTTTGATTTTCCTCCATGATTGTGGCTTTTTTTTTTTTTCCTAGATTGCAATTTGCAGTTTTTAAGGAACAAATATGATCTATTGGCTATACCTGTGTAGGTCACCTAGTGAACTGAGATCCTCATGTCTGACTACAGATTTTAGGTGCTGTGAATATTCAAGCAAGGCAGTCGGGTGTATAGCTCAGTCTGGAGTTATTGGATGCATGCTTTCCGGTGAAACTCTCGTGGGAGAGATAGGTTTGCACTGACTACAGACACCCAAGACTGATTTTCTTGAGCAGACAACTATTCCAGTCCAAAATTAATTTGAAATATCTGTGAAGTGTCACTTAGTATCCTCCAACTCAGCTATGTCCTGTTGTTAGAGTCTATGTAAGATACAGTACTCCAGAGGATGAGTGCGAGCGTTTCCTCCACACACCATCCAGCCAGCCATCAGCTGTGCCATTTCATTGCCACATCAGCAAATTAAGGCAAAGCCCTAACTAGCCTGTGTGCTTTGCCAGAAAATGACCCCCATCTGAATAGCTTCATGTAATATCTTTGTAATAGCTTTGAAGTGTCTTCTGTGCCCAATAGGCATGCGTGTCACTACCCGCTGTGGCAGCAGGCTCTGACTGTGTTCAGGAGCCACCAGCTGCAGCAGTTCAGGGTGTCACCATCCACACCCTCTCCGTGGTTTGCCAGCACCATTGGCAGCAATAAACGTGCACCCACACCTCACCCACACCACAGCCTCACCTGAGCTCATCTTCATCAGCGACCTAAGCTATGATGGGAGCAGTCAGGCTGGGCACAAGTCCCTCCAGCTGCTTCAGCTGCTGTAACATCCAGCAAACTGGACAGCTGGCATCTTGCTGGGAGCTGGGTACCGATTCATTAGCTGGCCTGTCAAAGCTCTAATAAACATGCTTTCTTAGACATTATTTATGTCATTTAGCACAGTAAAGTTCACAGCTCAATGTCAATGTATCTCAGCTGGAATGACAAAGAACTAATGTTCCTGATAGTTTTTTCTGTTCATCTTTCTTATTGCATATGATAAACTAAATTCAGAACTACCTCCCAGTTTTCCATAAGAGACTATGACCAGCAGAATTACATCTCCAGGATAACTGGTTTTCAAACCTCTACTTTGTATCAATTTTCTTCTGATGTGGTATCAAAAGTTGTGACTCACTTGAAGTGTTTTTCCTCAACGCAAGCTTATGTGCTTCCAAACTAATTTCTTCCCAGAAAACTTTACATCTTGAGGGCGATTCTACTACTGCTGCCAAAACTGTAGGTGTTTCTGATGGAGATGAAGTGCTTTATGGCATGATTATCTCAGATCTACATCGAGCCAAACCATAGAGATGTATTAGCAACGTGATAAATATAGAAAATACTAAGGAAGAGAGAGTTAGGAGAAACACACCAGGAAAAGCTGGAAGAAAACTGTGACAGAATTTGCATATCTAATACTGCACTCAAGTAGAGCAAGAAGAAATGTTGCAATTAAGGTTTTGAGAACATGCAGTTATTACTAGTGAAAGATTAGGTATTATTTTCTGTTTCTTGAGAATTCCACCACATATACTTTTAACATCTTATAATGGATCAGTTTTTCTTACTTTACTTTGGTAAAATTCTTGTCCATTAATACCACACTCAAATTCATATTCAGTTTAAGAATATATGCAATGAAAGGAGAGCTTACTCAGCGTGTTGCATAGATTTAATGGAATACTATAAAAATATCTGCTATGAGAATTGAGATTAAGACTTAAAATTAGATGTGGTGTCTCTTTAATTCTTCTCATCATTTAACACAATTTGAAATGTTTGGAGTGATTTTCTATTCTTAGTTGTAAGTAGAATACATGTTTTTTAAAGGAAATATGATATTTGATATGATAGTGTTCCTTTTAAATGGACAAATGTACATCCACAGACACAGACACAGACAGTATGTGTCTGTGACTGCTGGAGCACATCAAGTGAAGTGTCTGGATTTTAGATCCCTGCTGGCAAACACAAACCTGTTGGAGGCTGTGCAATTCTGTCACTTCACTTTGGTTCTTCAATGGCAGTTGTAATCTTCTGAAAAAAATTGGTCTCATAAATTTCAGAACTGTTTGGCCGAGTTCCCGCAATCCTTTGCCTATGCAAAACTGCTTTCTACTTGAGCTTTGTTATCCAGTAAAATATTACGAAAGTTCTCCGCTGAGCTCACTGTGTCGTGCAAGAACTTTTCCAAGATATTGCCTGCTAGATTTCAGCTTTAACTGGTAGGCGTTAGTATGTTTTCATTTTCCTGAATCAGGCAATGTCTGTCTCCAGAGCAAAACAAGGATCCTTGAGCCAGACTCTTGCACTGCACATGCAAAGAAACTTTTTTGAGATCAAAGGAGAAAATCTGGCTGGTCTGAGGGGTGATATCACTGCTAATCCTGTTTTATTTTCTGCCTAGTGAGAATGAAGAACAGAAAACTTCGTACAATATACACTGTAAACATAACAGAGGGCATGAGCCTGTCAGCCTGTCTTTGACACGAGACATGCAGACCTGGAACCTGACAAGGATATTTTGTGAGCAAAGGCAATAATGAGGTTTTGAAAAGCACACATTTAAGAGTAATGGATGCTTTAGAGCTGTGCTCCTACAAGTTATGGTTTTAAAGGCTGGAGGCTTCAATTTGAACCAGTAAAATTCAAAATGACAGAAACTTACAAAATTTTATTGCTCTGCATTTAATAAAATTTACATTTACAAGCTGTCAGTTTGAAATGCTGAATAACTCACAGTTTAGAACACTGAAAGCCAATTTGAATTACTCTTGCAGTCCATTGCTTCCTACTCACAATCTCTCTCAGATACCCAGAATAATCCGTTCATCACACACTTTTCCTATCTCTCTTAATTCATCTTTGGTCCCAAAAATATCTTGGCTTTGAAGGGAGGTCAGGGAAAGAAACACATCTTTCTATTATTAAATAAAAATAATAAAAATAAAAACACCCTAGGTATAATGAAAAGCTCCCTTTCTGCTTGCTTAATGTGCTAATATAAGAACATTAAGGCCAGTATACCATCTACAGCTTGGTTGCTCTGGCTGTCTGGATTTTTTTTTGTTAATTTACAGACTCAGTTATGTAGGCTCTTAAATTCACAGCATTAGTGGATGGGAAGGGTAATGAAAAAACACAGAGTAGGAAACTTCTGGTTTATATGTGTCTTGGGTAACATTTTTAGAAGAACAAGGATCAAAGATTGTAATTTAAAGAAACTCTCAAGACAGGAATAAATGTACATGACTTGAAGGCACCCCTAAAAATTATGGGATGGCTTATATATCCCCATGATTCTGTGGTCTGTTCTAAAACAAAAATATTAAGCCAAATGTTTGGCTCTATATAATAAAAACAGATTATCTAATGGTTTCCAGTGGGAAATATGAGAAAGAGCCTTCATAAAGACTCTGTAATAGTTATGAATTATAAAGACTTCCTCATTTTCAGTATGAACTGAGACCCCAATAGAAACTGTTAGATATTTATTCACATGCCCTCAAAGGGACTTTGCAAGGACATTTTTAATTAACATTATTTGCAGCACCTTTCTCAAGTTGTTCATTATTAATTTGACATGTTTTGAAGTCCTGACCAGAAACTTTTCATCACTTACTCTAATAACACCGTTCTTACATGATTTTAATACTTTTAAAGGGTTACAGTGATTTGCAATCTATACTTATTTTAATGAAGAAAGAAAACAATGTTTAAGTAATCAAGGTCATAACAGTAGAAAAAGAAGTCAGGAAACATAAAATAAACTTTGACATGCCATTAGGCCTTCTCTGTAAGAAAAAACAAGTGAAAAATAAAGGTACAATTTGACAGTGCTTTTGTATTTCCAGAGATGCCTGTTTTGTTGCCACTTCACTCTTCTCTTCTCAGCTGCCCAAAATGTTTTGACATTTATTACTGAGTATAAAACCTGTATATCAACTTCACTTCACCTCCATCTGTCCTCACTGGCCCGATGTCTGTGCCTATCAGTTCAAATGATTAAGACAGGGTAAAATGTCTTTGTCTTGCCTCATTTGAATGATTTTCCTTAGCTTTTCTCTTTCATGCAGTTTTAGCTATTGAAGCCAAAACTACATTGTGAGTCTGCAGAGATTTGTATTAGGTTACAGCAAAGGCGGAAAATATGCAGTAAAGTATTGACATGACCTTCATGTTTGTGTCTGCACAGGATAAATAAGTTCTACTGCTTTCCTCCTAGAGAATAGTAAGCATAACTAGACTAAAAGCGACTGGAGAGACCTGAGAGTACCTGAGAGCTGCACCATGACAGAGACAGGGAAACTGCTCATCTTCATTAAGATCTCAGGCTCAAATACATTTAAACTTTGCTCTTTAGCTAGAAGCTAAAATATTGACATTTAACCTTTTGAATAAAATGGGCAATTCGCACCTCCCTTTGAGATCATGTGTTTAAACTGTCTCAGCTACACCTTTTATGTTCGCAACTACACGTTTTCGTCGAAATTGGTTTCGTAAATAACAGCTGGGACTGTAGAACACAAGATGGCAGTGTCAGACGCCACGTACCAGAAGGGGACTGTGGGACGGTCCAGCGGGATCTCCTGAAAGAGGAGACAAGCAACAAGCTCTGAGGTCTTCGTCCTTTCTCTAATACCATTGTGAAACAATTGCTAGGAAGAGAGGAGGCTTTTCTGTTCCAACAATACCTAGAAAATACCCTGCAAAAGGAATAAAGATACAGTACACTCTGCAGAATAGGTTTTGCTCCACACAATTCACTGAGATCTCCAGGTCTAAGGTGGTGTATTAAGACATAAAGTAATATGTATCTTACAAATTTATCAAGGAAAAGGGATCTTCTGTCTCTGGAGCTCTGCTTTTCTTTCCTTATCCTAGCAGAGAATGAACACATAGGTTCTTTTTTTTCTCTTCCCCCCCCCCCCAAATTTATATATCAGCAGTCTCTACAGCGATGCATGTAGTAAGAGGATAATCTTTGTCAAGAACATAGGAAAATTTATTTACTAGTTCTTGAATGCCGCGGTGTTTTTCCTGGTTTTAGGAAGCTCACTATTATCAATGAGGGTGTGCATGTGAAGGTCAGAGGGGAGAAGGTGCGAACGTGATCTAAACCATGGCAAAGTCCAAAACCGAACCTGCCCGAAATGGAGCTGGCTCCAGACGCCTGGCAGAAACTTTAGGGGAAAATAATTTTAAGGACTGTGTAATCAAACCTGTATTTCCAAAGCAAGGGAAGGTCATTAGCAATTACTGTTCTGCTGAATTTGAGGCCTTCTTACTGGGGTGTCCTTCACGACTTCCTTAGCACTGCCGAGTGGCTGAGTGCCAGTCCCGCTCCCGCTGAGGGACGGGGGTCTATTCCTCCACATGATGCAGTTCGGACCCCCAGTCTTGGGACTACGGGGTCCCCCGGCGGTGTGTTTGGCCCCGCCTAAGGAAGGGCCGTTCCAGCCCAGCCTGCCCTGCCCAGGCGAGAAGCCCCGCTCCCGGCAGTCAGGAGGTACTTGCTGACACGCAGTTGCTCTGGTTTTTTCCTCTGTACTGGGCAGGTGATTTCTTTTCCATCATCTTTACCTCAAATTCGAAGACTGAGAAAATATTTTGTTTAATTATTGGGGAAAGTGCAGTAACACCTCAAGATATGCCTTGGAAGTTTAACTAGAAATAAACCTCCTCATTAAAATACCTCCTCGGGAGTCGAGAAACCTCAGACAGGCAATCCCTCCAGTCTTTATTTCAAAGTATATGGACGGCTAAATCCTTGCACTTGCTCGGTTAAAAAGGCTGAGAACCCATTTCCTGCGCCTCAGCTGTCCAAAGCGGGGGTCAGTGTTTGTCCTTTGCGGGGCTGTTTTGCTGCCGTGGAAGGTGCAGCAGGGCCGGGGCGGTGCCGGAGGCGGCCAGGCCGGATTCAGCACTGCCCCGACGACGACAGTTCCCTGTCGCCAGACCGAGCGGGAGTCCCGCGGCTGTGTCCCGGCGGTGCCCCCGTCCGCATCCCGGTCTGGCCCGTCGGTCCTCTCGCCCCGCCGCGGCCGGCAGCCGCTGTGTCAGCAGCGGAGAAACGAGCTCGTGGGTGGCTTTGTGGAAGCCCTCGGGGGGAGCAGCCTGGGGACTCATCTCCCCAGGGGTACTGAGAAGGCCCCCGACATGCTCCGATGTGTGATCTTCACCCCTGTCTGTCCCACTGGAAACACGCGTGCCTGCGTGGCCCTGTCTGGGCTTCTCTGTCACGCTGACTACTCACTGGGCTGCGTCAGGGAGCATTGCAATGCGGGGCGGAGTAGCGCAACCTCGGGATCTGACTTTGCTCCCTCTCAGCCCGTCCCGGCAACTATGATTGGGATATCCACAGTCAGTTATTCCTGAAGAAAGAAATGTTTCATGCGACTCCTCAAACATTAATGCAGCAGAAATACCCAGGGTTTAAAAAGCAGGCGATGCGTGCCGCTCTGTAGAAACGGGGAGTTTCTGCCTTGCAGCACCTGGGAAGGAATGTTGTGCCATCGACACTGCGGTGGCTCTTCAATCGTGCGGGGATTAAAGTCAAACAACGGCGGCTTCGTTCGTTTATTCACAATAACAAAACCAAAATCAAAACCAAACACAACTAAACGAACAAACAAACAACAAATAAAACCAAACAACCCCCGAAGAAATCACCCAAGGTGAATCCTCACACTTTCTTTTCGCCAAACGAGACCCAGTACAGGGATGCATCTGTCGGCAGAGCACACGCTCTGCGGTGCCCCCGACGGCCGGGCCGTGCCGGGTGACTGGCGCTGGGGCTAGCACGGAGGCGCGGAGCTGCCGATTCTGCTTGCATTGGCTGCACCGCGTCTCACAGAGACACCTTACATCATTTGCATCTAGTTCTAGGAGAGCTGCGAGGTAAATACGCCAGGAAACGTGGTGGAAGCAATGGAAAGGCGCTGCGCTCCTTGTTTGCAGCTGAACCTCCCCGTCACGCTTTGCTGTCTCTCCCACAGAGGACAGTTCAAGGCCGTGGGTCGTGGAGGATCGAAGCACAAATACACGCGGGTTTCCCTGGCCGCGATGGTGGTAGGAGCGGCGGGAAGGGACCAGCCCACAGGGAAGGCCCTGGCTCCCGGATCAAGCCGCTTTCCGTCTGGGATTCCTCTGAGGTGTGCAAGCGCCTCGGGGGCGAGCCGAGGCCGGGGAGAGGAGGCCCCGGCTGCTCCGCGTGGGACCGGCTCCGGTGCCCGCCTCACCCGCACCCACGGCCGCGGGGCTGCCGTCCGGGGGCCTCCGTGGCGAGCAGCCGGGCTCCGGCGGCCTGGGGAAGGGCCGGGGGTGCCAGGGGTGGGTGGCATCCCAGGTGCCCCGCTCAGAGGAGAGGGGCTCGCTGCAAATGTCATCAGGGCCTCGCCGCCGAGCCCGGCGCGTTTCAGCCACATATGGTGGGTGGATTTAGGTGTCAAAAGCCGGCGAATTAGAAATGGTAATTGTCCGTCATTATGGGTGAAACGCGATCTATCACAACAACTGGAACATGTCTGGGCGCTAGCAAAAATAATTTGAATGATTAGCGATCATTATGGATGTCAAGCCGCGTCCATTAAGTTGTATGAAGAAATTATCCTTGACGTGCGAAATCAAACTACAAATACACAGGCCTGGCATTGAGAAGACCCTCCCTGCCGGGCCGCGGGGGGCCGGGAGCAGCCCCGCGGGGCGCTGGCAGGGCCCGGGAGAGGCGCTGGGACTGCCGCGCTGCCGGGGCCGGGCCGCCGGGAACTCCCGCCCCGCTGTCCGCCACGGCGGTGACGAGAGCTCTGCCGCGAGCTTGCATGGCCCAGCTCATGGCGAGGGGACAGGGCGCAGGTGCTCGATCAGTCAGAGAAGGTTTCGCAGGGAGTGGGAGGCAAAAAGTGGAGAGCCGGGCGGGACGCGGCAGCGGTGGGAGGTTGTCCCGAGCAGCCAGCAGGCAGCTCCCGGAGGCGCAGGCGAGAAAAGACGGGGAGACCTTCTGGAATATGTCTTCTGCCAGGCACAGGCTGCTCCTGTGCTTGGCTTGAGGGGATGTCCGGGGACCCGCTCCCCCGGCGCCGTGCGGCTGCAGCGGCCGCGGCCCCTCCGCGTTCTCCGGCCCTCAGCCGCCGCCCCACGCTCACCCCGGCACCCCTGCCCGGCCGAGGGCTTTGCCACCCCACTGAAAACAACATTCTTCCCGAGGCGAGATCGATTTACAAGTAGTTTCCCTGTTGCAAATCTTGCATATATTATTTTCTAAAATAAAAATGTAGGGGTTTTCCTTTTAAAGTTCTCCCCGTACAGAGGGCTTGGGATAGATTTTTTTTTTTTTTTTCACCTTCGTTTCTGTTCCTTTTTGGTGAAATAACTTTTTCGCCAAAAAACCGAACTGGTTATTTCAGTATCTTTTGGAGGTATTTTGGGTGAAACTGTGTTATTGTGTTCCCGTGAGCCATGACTTGACATGGGCACCGAAACACAACTTCCCAGTGGCCGCGAATACGCACAGCAAAAAGCAAAAGCTCTCCTCGAAGACCGAGGAAACCCGCCTGCTTCTTACCAGACATTTTTTTTTTTTTAATCCGGGAAGTTAGTAACATTTCAGACAAATTAAAGGAACCTTCAAAGTTGCTTGACAAAAATCACAGTCTGCACCCCTGCAGAATGGGGTTTATAACCAGAGAAAAAGCGCATGTGTTCTTTTTTTGTTTTGGTCGCTGGGAAAATATAGTGCGTCCATAGGAGTTCCCCCCTTGCCACCATTTTTAATTCTTAACTGAATAAAGAGAACTGCGAACAGTCTATTGATATGATAATGATAATGATTAATGCTAATGCTAATGATAATGATAAATCAAGTAAAGACTATTTGTCTTATGTGGTCATTTTGAAATACTGTGCTACCGTGCAGAACAGAGTGGTAACGCCGCCACCTCTGTAAATCCGCTCCCGACACGAAGGAAAACGTCCCCATGGCTTCTCGGGGGTGTCTTCGGGGCTGCGCACCCCGGCACCCCCTGCCGCCGCCCGGTATCGCAGTCGAGTGCCTAAAGAGAAGTCCCAAACACGACCTGTCCCTCGCTTTCGCCTCCCGAGCAGAGGAGCCCGGCACGAATCCTGCCACCGAGTCCTAGCCCTGCCGACAGCCGGCAGACCCGCCTTCCCTCCCTCCCTCCCCTTCCA
>VXBQ01011975.1:1432723-1484061 GCA_013400175.1 Phainopepla nitens
GTCCGGCTCGCTGTCCCGGGCCCCGCTGGCTCCGCGGTCGCTCCCGCTCGCCGCGGCGGGGCCGTGCCGGCGCTGCCGGTGGCCAGGCTGCCCCACCTAGAGGCGGCGTGGCCGCACTGCCCGGGCCGGGGCCGCGCTCGGAGCCCCGCACTGCCCGGGGCGCCCGTCGGAGGCAGCGGGGCTGGGGCGGTCCGGGCAGGGCCGTGTGGAGACACGGGTGCCGAGGCACAGCCCCGCTGCCCGGTACCCAGGGACAAACCACGGCATGAGCTGGGCAGCGGGAGGGGAGCCGGCCTGCCTGCAGTGGGAGGTGGCTTCTCTCGGCCACCTGAGCCGTTTTGCTTGCCAGGTGAGAGGCAGCCCTCTCACAGAACCGCTGCATATGACACGTGGGGTGAGGAAATGGGGAAAAGTGTGTTCTGCTCATGGGCAGCTTTTGAAAGCCTTTTTATCACATGTGAAAGCACAAGGAAAGGTGGCTGCAAAACCTTAAAAAAGCCTTTGTAAGGAGCACAGACTTTCTACATAACATATAACGTTGTATAAAAAGACCCAGATGATCCCCTGGGTGGGAGTGCATTGCAGTGGGAAAAGGAAACGTTATAACTTTTCCTTCAGGGTAGGATTTGTCCAGTATGGGAAAATAATTAGTGGTGTAATCTCCATGTGCCAGTTCTGGGGCAGAGCCAAGCTAGCACAGTGCTAGCACTTCTGCCTTCCAAGCTCTTCTCAGCTCTGAGGCTGGCCAAGGAGTTTCATGGCCAAGGGCTACCACACACTGTAGCCCTGTTGGCAGCACCTCCCAGAGCCTGCATGGTGGTAGGTATTACTTTTGCCATACCTTATTAGAGGTGATTTTTTTCCTAGACACAAGCTGTCTCTCCAAACTAGTTTGCCTCCCAATATACTCAGAGCAATGCAAATCCTTGCCGAGTCTCCTGCTGGGTCTTGCAGGGACTTAGGTGGAAGATGGCAGTGGTACAAACAGTGCTTCCTTCTATAAGGAATTTGAATCCTTTGTTAGTAATAGGGAACATTTCTTTCGTGGGTTTTACCTCAGCTGTGCTGCTCTCTGGCTGTACAACAAAGGCACACAAACATATCCTGGACAACTTGCTGGTTTTGCAGGAAAATCTTAGATCATCTGCTTTTGAACAGGTTTTGACTCTATTTATTGAATAATAACAGTTTATTTCCAACAAATGTAGCTGTAACTACACAGTAGGTGACAGCTGTACATCTCTAAACCACATTCCTGTCAAGATTTCTCCCTGTTATTTCATGAGGGACTTCATATAAGTAACTGCTGCAATACTCAGTTGCAACGGCTTTTTGCAGTTGACATGAGGATCCTGTGTTGTTGCTGAGATGTCAGCTGTAAGATGCTTCCAGACTTGGCTGAAAGAAGGATTTACCTTCGACAATTAAAGGAAAAATTTGAATGATTTTTAGAATTCAAGTGAATATGTGCAAATATAATGCTGACAATGAGAACTTTATTCTCAATAATATGACAATCTTTTAGCAAATTATCTCAGTAGGTTTTAATACCTGCTTTAGAATCCCCTTCATTCCTTACATGGGGAAAAGCCCATGTCCTTTGGGGCTGGGAGGCTCAAACAAAAACACTCTTACAGGAGGTTACAACCAAACTGAAAAGAATGCTTGAATTTTGCTAGTTGCATATATACAGTGACACGATCTCTCTCGGTTGTATTGCTCAGAGATGCTGTTTCTGGGAAAACCAGCCTAAATCTCCTTCTTTTTGCTTCATCTTTACACTAACAAGTGAAGGCTTGGCATATAGAATACCAAGCATGAAAGTAAACCTACCAACATTTCATTTCACTGCTCGGCAGTTTCTCCTGAATTATTCCTCCTTGCAAGGCCTTGAAAAGGAAAAGACATGTCGGCTGTCTAACCACATCATGCTCTCAGGAAGGAGTGAAGCTGCATGGTTGTGTCTGATGCTTTGTGCCAGGAGGCAACAAGTTCTGGACACCCAGTTGCCTTTAGGCACCATCAGCTTTTGAAATAAATCATCTCTTTGACTGTCTCCTTATTTCTATGCTAGGCTTCCTACTAAAGAGGTAAATGGCTATATATTCCTTATTTTCTAATGTATTTACCTGTAGGATAGGAATACAACCTGGATAAGATTAGCTTGTTTTAGTAACAAAAACCAAATCAGCATATGCAAATGGCCAGGTGCTTCTCACAGTCATTAAGTAAAGCTTTTGTAGACCCTGTATTTAGCTTTTAATTTGTTTTATTTGTGGTCCCTGATAGAAAAATTGAAGTAGAAATGTCATGTATGTGTGAGTCATCCATACAGTACATCTACTTGTTCTGAATTGTTCCTTATTATCTAGTAGAACATTTTAATGACTATTCACCCTATTACACTAGATGCATTTGCTGTGCGCAGGTCTCTAGGCTTAAAGAACACTCCTAGCACAGATTAATCATTTGATGTTTATTTGGTACTACATCATATGAAGTGCAGGTTTCCTTTACCACTGCTTTTCCACTTATATAGAAATAATAGCCTTTCCTACCTTTTGCTTGAAGTAGTTGAGTTCATTTTTCACATATGATGGACTAACTTGGTAACTAAATCAATGGCTGCATTGGGGTAACATTTAAATATTTGTATCGCCCCTGATGCTTAGGTAAATCAAGTGAGCCGCTCAGGATACTGGCACTGTTTACATTTCTAAAGTGATTTTACCTCTTTGTCTAAGAGTCACCCCTTTATTGATAGCAAGTCAATAGTCATTTTATATTAATGTTTCTATCTCTTTATTATTCCTATCAGGAGTAGACACCCACCAAAGGTAAAATCTGGGAACATTTGGGACTTATCAATTATAAATTTACACAGATTACCGATTACTCAGAAATTTCAGAATTTGAGATCAAGGACTCATTTAATGTTTCACATCCTCCTCACACTGAATAGGAAGCCTAAACTGTGGAGGTAGGATGTGGCATTTCTGTGTGTGTTTTGGGCAGCCTCCTGCAGGCAGTGCTGGCCGTTGGGAGGCTGTTTTGAGGAGCAGACCTGACTCGGAGCTCCTATACTGACTCAAGTGTCTCAAACGTGGTGTGTTGTGGGGATGAGAGCTGTGGAACAGCCGTGCTGTTTTGGACCCAGGCCTATGTGATTGACTTCTTACGTTGTAAGGGCAATCAGAGGTGTAAGAGCACCAGCAGCGGCACCGAGTGATGAGTCTGGTCCCATTGTGCTGCCCAGCAGAGAAGGAAGCCAGGCAGTTTAGAGTCTCACTCCATGTGAAACTCTGTTCTTTGAAGGGACTCTGCCTCTTTGAGAGCTTTGTGACACCTCTGGTGGAGAGGAAGACCCCAGGTCTCCATGCTGTGTGACGGGGGTCCATGCCTGCAGCTGCTGTGCAAGCTCACAGTGTTGGCCTTGCCCAATAACCCGTGGTGGAGCAGCCAAGCCAAGCAGTTTGAGCACAGAGAGCTTGGACCCAGGGTTGAGTTTATGAAGTTAGGGCAATTAGCAGGTTCACTGTGTGAGTTGTTTCCACTGGCAATGATTTTGTATGTACAGTGACTATACGTTTCATCTGGACACAGCTTTTACATTAAATCACTAATTCTTTTGGCTTGCTCAGTGAGAATACAAATACTTACATAAACTTCACAAAGAAATCAGTGACTCTGTTTTTTTCAGTACACCTGCAGATTTAATTGGCTGCCTGAAAATTACAGCCCAAAAATTCAAACATGACACAAGTTGTCTGCAGGCAATACAGGTTTTGTTCGTATTTTCTGAGTGTTTCTGAAAGGAAAGAGACTTTGAGCGTGTCGGTTGTGGATGTCTACAAATAAGCACCCTGTCTTTTCCTTATGATGCTAAATTCTGTCCTCTCAGCATTTCTTTCTTGATTAGTATTTTTTTTTTGCCTAATTTTAGATATTCTGAATTTTAGGTTGTCTTCTAAGTAGGTTCTCAGGGTACTCCTGTCATAGAAGTAGCTATTTCTGGTATTTATTCTAGACATGTTTTGGGATTTACCTAACAGAAAAAAAAAATATTAAGGCAGGTGACAGATCACAAATAAAAATGTGTAATATGACAAAAGTAGTTTGTACCCTACCCATTACATGACCAAGTGTAAATGACATGTTTGGAAAAGTATCCAGAACTAAAGGATTCCTGTGACTTAGTGGAAAATTCTTGGGATGAGAGATGGACAGAAATGTAGGTGGACAAAACATCAGTTATGGATTCTTTGGAAAACCAAGAAAATTCTTTTATTTCTCCAGGTTCTTCACAGCTAAAGGATGCAGAAATATGCCTGCAAGTGAAACGGAACAGAGGAGTGCTGTCTGGAAGGAATAGTTCCGAGATGGCAAACTGTGATATCCTGCACTATGGATGGGTTATTTTTGGATAGATGAGAGCTTTCTGCTCTCCCTGCTTTGGAAGGATGGTAGTCTGTGGTGTGACCTCCCAGTGCTTTATAGCATCATCTGTATTTTATGAGAGCTGATAAACAACCTCACACTTTTATCCATGTACTCTTAGGTTTCCAACTCTGTACAGGACCATAGTAAACTGCTGCCTGTAGGAAGCATTAAAACACAGGTTTTGGTCAAAAATGTTGCTATTGACTGTCCTTTCATATCTCTGGAGGACTTCAGATGTTTCTGTATTTCTTTCACACACTGTACACTTCGTGCAACACCTCTCTGACAAAGACTGTTTCGCACCAGATACTCTACCTCACCACAAAATACAACAGAATAAAAGGAGTTGTTATGCTTTATAACCCCAGAGAGATGTCTGCAGTGTAGTCTTCTGCAAAATGAGCAACAAAGCTGTTGTAGTCCAACAACAGCTGTTGTAGCTGTTGTATTGTTGTGAGGATTTGGTCTGGCTGACTGAACATTCCAAACACAGATGGTATATATGTCTATGGATCAGTCATGGATATCCATACCTCTGACTTTACCCATAGTCATCGTGCAGGGAACAAAAATCTCCCACAGGCAAAGGAACTTTGTGTACCATAATATTTCTTTCACAGGGTTTAATTTATCTATTTTAGTGTCTCCTTGACATCTAACTGCAACAAATCTCTGCAAGCATAAGACCTGAATGTTGACCCTGAATCCTAAGAGCTGTTGGCCGGCTCTGGAAGAGCAGCAGCATGCTAGAGGGAAGAGTGGACATCCTGCAGACTGTGGAGGATATGGAAGAACTTCCACCTTCCTACCCCAAATGCCTTGCTCCTTGGCCTGCATATAGCCAGGTGCACCACTACAGCTCCTGGGGATGCTTCTTCATGGTGACCTCAGAAGCAGGCCCAGGCAGCTCAGCTACCTGCTTTGGTATAAGGTAACAGCTTTCACAGAACATATATTAAATGTCAGCACACCGGGATAATGAGATACTGAGATCTTTTCAGTGAGGAGGAGGCAAGTCTAGCAGCTGTGGAGCTGAAAAGGCAAATCAATGGCAGAGATGTGTGCATTGTTCTGTTCCAGTAGCCCCAGCTCTTTGGACATGGTATGTGGTAGTGGTACTCGTGAGCACTGCAGTGCCATACTCCTGCATTTAATAATCTGCTTTTCAGAAAGTGTTAATTCTGAGACTCATGATAAGATCAACTTACGAGTATAATGGGCTGTTACTGGCTGTAACTTGCTTAGTACACATCCCTCGTCATGTGCTCCAGCATCTGGGCCCCAGCTGACATAAAAATCCCTTGTGCATTTTCTCCAAGAGGCAGAGAGTGTTAAATAATTAACAATAATAAAACCTGTTTCCTTGAAGAACAGGCTTTATTTTCCCAACTTCTGGCTCAGCTTTTTGATGTTGAGTCTGTCCCAGTTTTTGTTTTCTGCATCCTGGAAGCCCAAAAGGTGACTCCATTCATATCAGAGTTAACTGAAAGAAATGAAGAATAAGGATGGCTAAGAAAAAGGGGATTATGACTGCTTTACTTTATATTTGCACAACCTCTCTCATCATATTGACTTGCAGAAGCTAGTACAAATAAGGTAAAGGCCCCCTAGGTAAAGGGTAATCTGGTTTAATGTCAGTACATCCATGTACTTTTCTCATCCACAAAAGTTCTTGGTCATGACAAGAAGACTGAGAGGAGGGAAGAATGGAGCTGAAATAAGGACTTTTTAAGAAATAAAAGGAGGACAAGGGCAAAGGGAGAGGTCACATTATATGTGATTCAAAGATAAGCAACAAACTGATGAGGGGAAGGGAAAGGACAAGTGGAAGGTAAGGGAGAACTGAGGCCTGAGAGGGATCCTGTGAGAGAATTGAAGTGCATGGATGGGAACAAATGGACACTGAGCAGTGAAAGACAAGTCAAATGGGAAGTGAGAATGGTGGGAATTCGACTGGAAAAGTGCTAGGGAGAGGGGGCTGGAAAACAAGAGAAATGGGAAGTACCTAAGCAAGGAACCAGAATGGAATGGAAAGGATGGCTTCTATTAAACCACCAAATCTAACTCATTACACTTGAGAAAAAAAAAAAAGTTAAATGCACTGCTCCTGAAGAAGTTTGATGTGCCTATGATGACAGACCTCTGTTATATGGAATTTAATATTGCATCTGAAACAAAACACTTGGTGGCTTTGGACTTAACGCATGGTGTGCTACACTTCTTTCTCGTGGATGCAGAGTTGAAGAAAGGTGTTCCTGCTCAGGGTGAATCCTGCCTGTGCTGTGCAGAGCAGGAGGAGCTGCTGGATGGGTGGCTCAGGATATTCAGGAGTGGTGGCCCCAGCACCATAGCACTCCAGCCCTGCCTTGCTCCTCTCTCGAGCACTTGTGGGTCTCGTCCTACCCGCCCCAGGCTCCGGGCGCCCCGGCGGCAGGAGAGGGATCCTGCCCGCGCTGCCTGCGCGCACCGCGCCCGCCGTTTACCGGGCAGGCACCCGTTGCCATCTAGTGGCTATTGTAGGACTCTCTGTGCCTGGAAAACAGGGTTTTTTTCCAACCAAATTGCAACCCAGCAATTGCTTTTCTAGAGAAGATTTGCAGATTTGCACGATTTGCCTCCAAAAGCTCCTAAGTTACTTGCTCAGAAGCACAGGGTCTGATGCTTGGAGGGGAGAGTGGGAGTCCCTTTCTGCAGCACCCAGAGTTTGGCCCTGCTTTGCAATTTCACCTGCCTTCTAGGTGTGCATTTTACAGAAGGAGAAGGCTGGGAAAGTCTCAAAGGCAGCCGAATGAGACCTCAGCCCTGCTGGGCTGGCTCCCTTACTGGCAAATGGGAGCTCGGCAGTGCCAGGATCTTCACCTCTCACTTTTTATGATTCTGGCCAGATTATTGGAATAGGCTAGAAGGTTTTTGTCAGTATATTTTAGTGTTTTCCCTTGCTAGATCCCAGCTGGACCAAGACAAAATGCTCTAGCTGTTGGGCCAGCACAGAGCAAATATTGGTCCAATGGGTACATTGCACTGACTCCAGACCATTCCTCTCCCCCGGTCCCTGAGAAGTGAAGACGTGGTGCAGATGGACAGTTTAGGACTGATACCCTTGAGTGAAAACAAAAGTAATTGGACTCCTTTTCCTTTTAGAGCTGCCAGTCGCTTTCCATTTTTTTTTTCCCTGAAGAAAAGAGATGATAAAAGCTGAGAAAATTTGAAAAGAGGTAGAGGAATGAAAGAATGAGATTTATGAAGCATGCTCTCCATTTGCTGGTGTTTTTGAACAAGCTCATTATCTCAAGAGATCAAGTGGAAAAATCTTAAGAAAAGAATTAGAAGAATTTACTTGGAAAAATGGAGTACCTCCTTTGCCCATTATACTCTTTTCATGAAATGGAGACCACTATGAAGGAATGGAAGAATTTTCCTTCTCTGTCTCATAGAGTGCCTCAATACAGAACATCCTCACATCCTTTACTGTGGCAGCATCCACTTGTCTTTGTGTTCACTTGCCATGGATTATTTAGTTTTGGGTTATTGCCACTGTGGTGTATAATCATCATAACAAATAATAACCAGTAGTACTTTAGGTACTTATTACTTACACACTGAGCCTATTGTTGTTTTCAGAAGAAAAACTTCCCCAGTTCTGGAAATATGACAAAACTATGAATATCCATCATGAGGTGATAGCGGTAACAGCAGTATTTTGTTCATGCAAGAAAAATGAAGCTGACAAGATGTCTGTAACAGCAAAGCTTTGTGTATGTGTTACACAGCACAGCTGCCTTTCTTCTTTCTTGGATGCACTTGAAGAGGATCCTTGTGTCTGCTAGCTCCAGGCTAAGGCAAACCAGTGTATTCCTGCAAAGCATGACTGCAGGGCTAAAATCTGAAGCTGTTGTATGAAACACCCCCCATCACAGATGTTTCATGATGAAAAAAACTCCCAACCTTCTATTTTTTTTTTAACTGCAGAACTCTTTTTAAATATGTTTATTTCAGAACAGAAGAAAAATTTGCTTTATATTTCTGCCTAAATTGAGGGTTTCATGCTGTTCAGCCTTTCCTTTTTTTTTTTTTTTCCCCCAGTGGAAAAGAGGGAAAGAAAATATATGAGCTACTGAAAGCTGAGAACGTACATAGCTTTGATTTTTGAAAACAGAACTATCAAAACTAGATCAAGAGAAATGCAGGTCTTGAGGGAGTGGGACCCTGCTGTAAAGAGATATGGTCATCCAGGGAATAAAAGGCAAAGATTGCAACAGGGAATTTCAGGTTAGAAAAAAAATTCTTTAAATCTAGTCAGCAACAAGGTTTGAGAGACATGGGGCTGGTATGTGTTTTGTTGTCACTGGGAATTTGTGTGATCTGGTTAGCCATCACATAATTGGAACAACCTGGAGCAACCTGCCCAAACTGGTAAGGTTTTGTTGTAGTCAGTCCATCTCAAATTTTCATTTTTTTTCAATTTCACTTTTGATTGACCATATCTCCTTTCCAGAGTGTTTGTTCCACTCCATCCTCCATTTTCAAGATTTCATTGCCTTTCCTGAAAGGAAATGCTGCCTTTCAGGGAAGGCAATGATATCTTGTGATTTCAGTGAGGACCAATTGGGCAAGCTTTGGCCCGTATTCTTGCACTTCATGTCATCCTGCTGGCTTTTCTGGTTTTCATCTCATTTCAGGTTGATTTTTTTTTTTAAAAAAATTTCATTAATTCAGTTTTTCTTCTGTCTCTTTGTTTATCTTTCTTTCAGTGGAACAGCCAGTCTTTTCCTCCTGCCATGAGAGTGGCAGTCCTGTGACTGACTTCCTGATATGTTGGTTCCAAAATTTCATGAAGAAATGGACAAACTTCTCACAGCCTCCAGTCCCCTCTCTGGTCATCCTGTTCCACCCAGCAGTGTTGGCAGCAGGGTTTGGAAAGGGCACAACCTCCAGGGTCTCCCTGGGCTCATGGCACTTCATGCTTATATCTGCTGGCTCCTCTTTTCCACTTTCATACCAGTCTCTGTCCCCAGGCCCTCCTCTGATCCAGAAAAGGAGGTGGCATCTTACTGGGAGTGAATGACTACGATTTCACTTTGATTAGAGCTTCCCTAAGAAGATATTTCCTTTCATTGAGGGCCACATAGAGTTCTAAGTTCAAAATTAGTTGAAAGAAATTTTATCATCAGTTTTATTTTTTTAAGTGTCCTTATATTGCCTATTTACTTAGCCTGAAAAATCCTGAATAAATAGAGTTAAATAAGCACTATATTACAGAGCAATTCTTAGCTTTTGTTTATATAAAAAGAGCAGAGTGAACCTATCATTGTCTGAAAGGAAAGTCACATTCCAAATCTCTGCTTGCTTTGGGCACCAAACCGGGAATGACTATTTAATTTTAACATTTTTAAGTTTATATACTGGAACAGATGCTGGAGTATCATGAATGTGATCACAGAGCATTTTTCTTTCATGTATTCCTCTTTATTCGTTCATTTTAATGTATGTTGACTTCTATAAATCATTGCACAGCATGTGTGACATGGTACAATGAAATCTAGAAAAGAAAAAGACATCATTGGAGGGCTGAGGTCTCCAGTTGATAGTAGGACTGATAGCTTTGATATTCCTCTGTTATTCATTCTTGATTACATCCTCAGTACACATACAGAGGTACAGCCAGTGCCTGTGCTGTGTGGCTGTATGATCAGCAAAGGAGCTGTGTTTAAAATTACGGCTCAATTTTGGTCTATTCATGTGCTTTGTGAGAGTTCAGATTATTCTGAAATATGTTATAGAGCGTTTTCTACTTTAGCTATATTCCCATCAGCTAGTTAAGCTGGATAAGAGCTGCACTTTGTGTATGGCTTAGCTGGAGTCACAAGTAAACATTGTCCTTCCACAAGGAAAAGCCCCAAATGGTGCTCACCAGGACTGCAGCAGGTACTTGATCTCCAAACTGAACTGACAGAAAGGTTTATGTTTCCCCAGTGGAAAGCAGAGTTATTCTCAGTGTATTTGGTGACATCTAGGACCAGGGCTTTGAGACACCTTTCTTACATTTCAGGGGACCTGAGCTTGCTGATATGTTGATGGCGAGGGCAGAGATGCACGCCTTTCAATTGCCAATGTAACCCTAAACAAATACACAAAATAAAAATTAAAACCTCATCCTTGGTGACACATAATCCATCCTTCTTTCAAGAAGCCTCTTTTTGTCACTAGAAAGGATAAACCCCACAAATTACCTCGCTGTTCACTTATACACCAATTATTGATAGAGTGGTACCAGAAATGCATGGGAGAGCTAATGGTGCACCTGGATGATCAAAATAGGGGCACTCTATTCCATGGTACAATGGGAAGGTGATTCCACATCCCCTCTCTGCCGCATGGACATCTTCTTTGTGCAGGCAGCAGTATTTGCCCAGTTTCACCTACAGCTGCTTTAATAAAATGCTCATATTAAAAACTAATCTGTAGTTTTGTTTTGTAGAGTTAATTTTAAGCTCCCTGATCCAGCAGTCTGTGACTGTACAACTCAACAATGGCATGGAGAAAGGCACTGGCCAAGGGGCAGAAAAGGGAAGGTGAAAAGTGCCTTGCAGTCCCAGCCTGACCATGCAACCCCACCCCTTTGACAGTCAGTGCCAAAAATCTATTCCTGCCCTACTAAGTTACGGCCATTTCAAATCATATTTTTCTTCCCTGGTTGTTTGGCAAGAGTGTTATGTTCCTAGCTTTAAATACAGCTATCCAGGGACTCCCAGCAAGACATTTATTTTTATTATGTTTTTCTTTTGGACTTTATTCACAAAGCCAGCAAGGATAACTTAAAAGCTGAGATTTGAAAGAGGAAGGGGGTTTAAATGAGAAATACCCTTTCAAGGAATTTTGGTGAAAGATCTTGAAAGAGAAATTAGAATGGACATAGAATTTCCTTGGTGTTTAAACTTTCATATTTTAGTAGGAAAAAACCCACCCTGTTTCAAACAGGTCCCAGATTTTTGAGGAGCTGATGGAAGTAATGGAGTGTGATGTACATAGCTGGGACAAGGAATATACTGGATGAAGCAAGCGTAGTAATCTTTAAGAAGTTGCCAAGACCTGCAGAAGGCTGACATGGGCAATTTCCTCCAAACTGAAGCGACAAGCAAATGAAATAGATGGAAGGTTGTTGAAATTGAAGGTATGACTCTTCTGAGCTCATACAAAATGAATGAGCAGGCAATTAGGAGGATACCGAGTTATCCAGAGTTTGGAGTAGGTGTATGCTGTATGAATGTGCAGTCACCTTTGTCAAGATGGTCCCATTAAACATTAAAACTGAAAATTTTAATGGGAAGAGAATGGAAGTATACCTGCTATTTACACTCTTTACAATATAAACAGGTACAGATTAAAGGAAATCAAATGTTGCTTTGGAAGGATCTGTAAAGGCACGCAGTGCATCCCAGATCCAGGGCAGCCACTGTCTCTCCTCAGACCAGTGATGTTGCAGAGGTGCCACTACCTCTTCCAAAAGCAAGGGAGTACCAAAAGTCTGTGGTGGCAAATGATCTGTTCCTAATGCCAAACCTGAAGCAGGTATCAGACTTAGGCCACTTTTAGGCGTAGGCACCCAAGCTGGTGTTGGAGCTGCATCACAGTGGACATCTGCTGACTGTCACTACGACCAGGAGCACCTGCTGCTCTCACTTGCCAAGCGTTATGCGACAAATTTTTACCGAGTTTCTGGAGAGATTAAACTCTTATCTTAATCAGGACCTTACGCAGCCTCTGAGGGATCGGGACTAGAGATTGTTCTGTATAGGATAGTCTTGGAACATGGTTGAGAGAGAAGAAATAGATGTGTATTTGGGATGGATGTCACAGATTAACCCCTGCCTCCATGAGAAGTAGATATGTTACTAAGGTAGCTGTTGGAATAGCAAACTGAGGCACCAAGAGATCTGCCAACATCAGCAAAAACCTTGCCCCAGCTGCTGAGTGCACCTACTGACTTTGGATCAGGCTCTAGAGGGAAATTTCACCAGTTGCAAGACTTACAAACTTGCCAGGCCCCATCTAAAAATGAAAACTGCAAACTTGTAACTGGCAACCCTCTGCTTTAATAACTCACCACAAAGAAAAACAACAGAAAAAAAAAATCCATTTGTGTGACTTAAAATCTATATAGTACATAACCTCAAAGTATTTCAAGTTGAAGACACTTAAGAGGTGTAAATAGCCTTTGAGTAGAACGCATTAGAAATATGAAGGGATCCTGAGAACTAGCCAACAGCCAGCTGGTAACACAGGCAGCTGCAGTATGGCAAGCAGGACTCAAGGTCCTGTTCTGTAAAAACTCTGAGAGGAGCTGGACTCAGTCTTCCACCAGCACATCTCTGCACACTCAGTATTTTAATACTCAGAGAAATTAAGTTGTTCCAAGAGAAGGAACTAGAAGAACAAACAGCCATTAAACCATAAAAATCAGCCAAGTGTTTTAGAAATTTACTGGGATTGAAGTCTCGCCATGTTATTGCACCAAACAGCCCTGAGCAAACCACAAAACACTTCCAGGACATTCTGTTTTATCACAGTGCAGAACAGTATTTTTCTCCTGACCTCTCTAAATTTGTATGGGCTAGGAAAGTATCATTGCTTTATACATACTTCAAGATTCAAGCTGGAGTACAAACCTACAATCTGAAGATGGGTGTGAGTGACTGTGGCAAAAGCCAGTCTTCCTACTTCCTCCCTCTCCCACTTTTCAGCTGTCTTTGATGGGAAATATGATTTGTCCCAAGATGAAAACCAGGTGAGAATTGCAGGAGGAACTGTTACATAAGGAGATAAAATTCTAAAGCAGTTCCAGAGGTGCTTGTATTGTAGTTGTGCATTCTGCAAAGCCAAAGACTGTAAATGCTTCTAGCTCTTCTGGCTTATATATGAACTCTTGCTTGTCTTATACTGGCAATATCTAGATACTGTACCAGCAATAAATCCAATCATAATCATCCACATCACCAGTGTCAAACTTCAGTGCCTGAGTCTTCTCTCTACTACTCTGCCACAATGCAACTCCTGCTGCACCCAAGGAAAACTGATTCTTCCCCTCCCTGTCTTGTGCTCAGAAGGGCTCTGGGAGACAGAAGGTACAAAAGAATTGGAAGCTGTGAACATTCAGCCACAGAATCACAAAGGTTGGAGGAGATCCCCAAGACTGTTGAGTCAGACCCTTGATCAAGCGCCGCCAGGAGAACTCAGCCATTGCACAGGGCTATGTCCTCTCGTTCCTGGAACAGTTCCAGGGCTGGGGACTCCCCCACCTCCCTGGGCAGCCTGTTCCTCTGCTTAACCACCCTGACTTCAGTGAAAAAATTCTTCCTTATGTCCAGCCTGAACCTCTCAAGTTTTGCTTAACTAAAGCAGACCAGTACTGTCCCTGTGAAGTGCAGCAGTAATTTAGATGATGCTTTGAAAAACTACAAAGCAAAAAAATGAAAAAATTCCCAATATGGATTGACAGTGATGTGGCCTAGCATAAACATCTTTTTTGTTGACAAGAAAAAAGCTGGCAGCAAATGAAATATGCATAAGCTGAAAGTTTGTGGAATTGGCAGTTTTTACCCTCTCTTTAAGTAAAAGTGGCTGTCCTGCAGAAAGATAATTCCTTTAATGCTTTCATATCACAGAAAAATTTAATCAATGAGCAAAGATACATCCCATAGACAAGATGTTCTCAAATGTTACTCCTAAATATTATTCATCACGAGGGGGAAGGACAGCGAGCCACCTCCAGGAGCTTAGCTTTGAAAGACTGCCACTGATCTTCAGAGCTCTGTTTATCTACTCAGATATCAGCCAAGAGCCAGCCAAAAGGATCTGACACAAGCCAGAGCTTTGTCCATCATTATAACCCACCAGAAAAGCTCTGCCTGTGAAACAGGCAATAGGAACTGTCCTGGGGCAGGACAGCTGCTGCCAGCAGAGACAATAAATGACAGTAATGCACAGTGCAGGGGCGAGGCTTCCTTAGGAACCTCCTGAGCAACCTCACAACTGAATTCTGGTGGAAGGAAACACATGGAACAGGTGCAGGGAAGGACTCCAAATCCCACCTAAAGTCTGGAAAGCACCCATGGAAAAACAAGCAGCTCAGCCTGTTTAGCCTTACAGAACAAAGGCTGAGACAAAACACACGACTTTGGTCTATGCATACTGCAGGGGGCAAAGGGAAAAAAATGGATAAAAGGAAACATTCAACTTATCCTACAACTGAGCATAAACATCAGTAGTAGTAACATACAGGAGTGTATCAATCAGTATGCCAGCAAGGTATGTATTAATATGGCAGCAGAGTTAAGGTAGAAAGTAAAAGGAATTAATTTTCAGAGCTAAGATACTTTCTTCTTTCAGACTATTTTGCTTAGAAAAGTATTATGAGAGCACTTTTATAGTGTAATAAGGCAGGCAAACAGTTACACACTTTCCCTACTGTTTACATATCTAAAATATAAGCACCTGTGAACATTTTTTTAAGACAATAACCAGTTAAAGCTTAGAGACACGACTCCAACCAGGCACATTTCTAAAGACGAGTTCCACGGTTAAATAATTAAAGAAAAATAAAATATGGCAACTCAGATTTTTGGCAAACATTTTATATTTTTTATATAAAAATCTCAGTAAGAAACCTAGCAGAATATCTGACTGAAACATCTGCCTTACAACAAGTTCAAAAAAAAAAAAAACCTGACAAAAAAAAAGAGAAATCAAGGAAAAAAAAGTAAAATTCCAACCCCCAAAATATTTTTTAATTATAAACCAGAATATCAACAAAACACTTAAAATAATCTCAGATTGTTTGGCAATTCACATCATAACAAGAGACACATTTGATCATATGAAAAGTTTAACTTTATATACAACTTCACTTGAACATTTGCTCTTACCAGAGTTGATATACATTAAAAAAAGATTCTGGCAATAATACCAGCTTCTATTTTTAATACCTGCGTATAAAATGTAACATAAAATGCTGAAGCTCTATAGTTAGGAGAAGTGACATTTGATTTCAATGGGTCCCTCTTTGTTGAAAAAGACAAATACTGAAAAAAAGGGTGTTTAGTTGCAAAATAAAACTGTTTCATTTTAGGGTGGTATTGGTTGACTGAATAAACCTAACCTAGCACTATTTATTCCTTGAAGTTGGTAGTAAATTTACAAGTGAAAATATAATCTAGTAAGATTACATTTTAAATGTCATACTTTGTCACAAATGTGAACAGAAAGGAGCCAAGTCCCTTTCACTATGCTAAACTACTTTAATGCATGCGAGAAAAATATTTTACCAACTGTCTGAGCATATTTTAGAGAACTTCAGATTTTAGACAGCCCTGGGGGGAGCAGAGGGGAAGTTTCCTACTGACATCTGCATAGAATGTAAAATATATAATTAAAAAACCCTAAGGTATATACTAAAGTTTACAGACCAATGCTTTCCATATAATAAATAAAATGTCCATCATTGATTAAATTCATACACAGAGTAAAATACAACCTATTTTTACAAGTTTATGTACAAAGTGTATTATTAGGCACATGGGTGCCTTATGGGTTGGAAGCATCTGCATTTGCATGTCACACTGGGAAACTCCAACTTTCCAAGTCAGTGATAAAATATATAACTACTTTGTTTTTCATTCAGGTACAAAGTAAACTTATTTTTCATCTGAAATAAATGTACATAATATTCTGTATAAACAATAGTTTATAAAGCTGTTTAAAATGTAACTTAAAAGTACTGCATTGTTTAACTCAGAGCTCTGAAACAAGCACGTGCAAATCCCTTTGCTTTAAAAAAAAAAAAATAGAAGCACAGATGTTTGTTTTCCTTTTGACTCTTCCAAGAACAGTACTGGCTGGTAAAGATTATCGTTTTGCTTTCTTTAATGGCGTCTCCTCTGTTTTCTGCTGGCCTTTCCTCCGTACCACTGTTGGGCTGTCCTCCCTTTTACGCTTGGCAGATTGCACCTTTAACCTGAAAAGCATATTAATAATTATTTTCACAATGGTAGAGCTTTTATAAAAAAAGAGTAGTCAGGCACAGTTCTGTTCAGAGGGCTGAACTAAACTCCATCTCTGATATATTATACAAAAGCTTACTACTAAAACACACTTAATAGGATATGGGGTACTAATTCTGTATGTTGGGGAGTGTTCCATATGTAGAATTTGGGGCTAGAATTCTCCTTCTTCCTTCTCCTTCTCTGGAAAGATTTGTGGATTTATAACAGAACATACTGGACTTCGTTATCCTGTCCCAATCTCACAAAGACAGAATAGCAGCAACAGTGCCTCAAGCCCTGCATCCACAAGAGGGAGTAGAGGGCAGACATCACGTACCCTTACCCTGAGCACTCACACACAGGTCTCTGTGCTCCCCATATCAACTGCAAATGGGCTTAAACTCTCGGCCATTCACAGCCATACAAAACAGTGGAGCTGAGGTGAACTGTGACAGCCATCGGTGCACAATGCACATGTTCTCCAGGTTCAGCCTGAACAAGCTCACACATTTCAGAAAGGATGACAGCTACAGGTGTGTGGCACACAACACATTCTACCAGGTAAACTACAAGACGCAGAGCCACCGTGCATCACATTTGTTACTTATTCCCTTGGGATTCTGCACTTGCAGAATGTGATCTCAGCTTTACAAATTAAAAAGTATACCAGGAAAGGAGGGAAATACTCGGTATAAGGGCTCTCAGAGTTTCTCCTCTTTTTGTCAGCTGATCTTAATCTTCAAAGCATTAGAATAATGTCATCATATTTAGCTTCAACCTGAACTACAGATGCTTTTACCCCCCACCCAGGAAATAATCACAGCTGAAGTTAAAATACCACATAAACAGCATTTTCAGATTCTCCCAAGAAGTTTCCAAGGATATAAAGAAAAAAAACCTAGTCTTCCAAATGTCAAATAAAGGAAGAAAAAGAAAAAATGTAAACAGAAGAAAATCCTTTAAAAGCTTTTATATATCACATGAGAACAGAACGAAACTAGTCTGCTGTTCAGATTTTGAAGCGGTATGTTACATTTAAGGAAAGGATCACTGTAGTGGCTTCCAAAACAAATACTCAAAGGAGATTCAACTTTAATACTTACTGTGTCAATGGAGGAGATTTATTAATTTTTGTATCACTGGGAGACCTTTTTTTAGCTGCTAGTTTCTGTCGTTTTCTAGGAGAAACTGAACATGGACTGCTGCCTTTAGAAGTTGCACGTGTGGTTGGCTTGCTGGGCTGTTTTCTGTAATACAAAAGAATGATGAATTTATGCATAACAAAATACTTTTAATACTTTTTCAATTTCTTCTTGCATTCCAAGTGCAGATAATTAAGACCACACAGTGTTTGCAACAAGTAAATAAAAGTTGCCAAAACAAAATTAAAAAACTATATTTTCCTGCTTCAAGATGCACTGTGAGGCCAAGCTGTGTATTTTTGTATCAAATATAGAATCAAAAGGCTGCTTTACTGACAATATTTGGTAGTTACAAAAAAAAGAAACCACATCAATCCATTCCAAATCTTGGAATAATTTTTGTACATAAGTGTCTATGTTTAAAAGGATATCTTGTAGTCAGAATTCAAATAGGCTTTGGTATCCACAAGTTCAGAAACATGAAAAACTGGTTATTGGCTAATTTCATAGCTTGGAAAACAGGTGACTTAAGTCACAGAAATCCAGTAATGCTGAATATGAAGAAGCATCTCCTTCCACAGAATTATTCCCAAATGCTACTTATAAAATGCAGACTGTATGCAGCACCTTAAGGTAGAGATGCTTTGTTGCAATCAGAGCTAGAAAGGTAGCACTGGAAATCTGAGACACAACCCCAAATCTATAAAAAAGTAGATGTTTCCACAAGCAAGCAGAATAAACCCATAAATACCTAACCCTTTATTACAATTTTAGAGTTAACAATTTATGAGACTAAAGGAAGTCTCTTTGCCTTTACCAAAACAAAACGGTTGTTTACTAAGTGGTAGTGGCAAACCTTCACAGTTTTTAGGTAAATGAAGAATCATGTAACTACTTTCAGATTCAGTTCTGAAATTATCAGCTCAAGAGCACAGTGGCAACTCTGCTTCAAGTACTGCCCAAAGGCTAACATATAATATATACAATATAACATATAAGATCCTTAAGAGGGAAGTAGATATGGTCAACTGAAAGTAATCCCACCACCAACATAAAAAAAAAAAAAAAAGCCTGGACTCTAATTCTTCTCTGAAAGAGAGCAACACAAACCAAAACTTCCTGAAGCTGCTATGTTTCACTGTTTCCACAGTAAGATCAAGAGGATGAGCTCTGCTAGAAATCAGTATGCCTACAAAAAGGCAGACCAGTGCTAAGGCAGATGAAGAATGGCTTCTGAAAACAGAACTCACACTACCCACACTTGTCTTTCACAGCAAGACTGCTTTCCAAGCTAGCAGATCACCATACTAGACATTAAATCCTGCAGTACTGCAGATTCATGTATTTAACTTGGACAGTACTTAAAGAAAAAGACAGGGATAATTATATTTTCACCTTGTTCCAACACCACACACCAAATGGTGAATTGTACAGTCAACTCTGATGTCCCATTTTACCCGTCAGAACCAAGTGTCCTTAGACTCAAATTCTGAGGCATCACTAGGATGAAGAGTGCCAACAGGATAAATTCTTACCTTGTTACATATTCAAGTATGTCTTTTGAGACATACCTTAACCTCACCATACCCTTAACCTCACCTTCTTCAATTCATTCGTAGAAGTGTGGTACTAGAATTAGAATCAAAATTATTTGGGAAGCTCTTATCAATTTAAAACAAGCAAACAAACAGAAAAAGGCAAAAAGAGGAAGTAACAATCTCTTCTCTGCAGCAAACCCCACAACAACCGAGAAAAGCTTTTTATTGAAGTCTCCTTCAATTTGAAGTCTCACAGTTACCTTCTCGATTTTTGTCTTGTGGCTGATCTAGTTGTGGCCCCAGAATGTGCATCATCATCTTCCTCACCATCCTCTTCCTCACCATCCTCTTGCTCTTTTAATTCATCTTCAGAAGACGTTAATTTCCGACGTTTCTTCTCTGGCTCCAGTGTTTCTGTCCATTTAAAATTTTACACATATGCTGTAATTTTCCAAAAGGCCTCCAAAAGGATACGAACACTTAATTTAGACAAGGTATTCTAGTCACAAGTCCCATTTTCAGAAAGCAATTTTCCATTTCCTTCATATTTCAACACTTTTAATTCACACTTGTTTGACTTAATCTTGCTAACACATTCACCACAGTTTACTTACACAGCTCATAGCCAGAATTCATAGAAAATTCATGAGGCTTTACAGAAGCATCTGGGATGTAGCAGTTCTGACAGGAGATTACAGCAATTTACACATATTTACATAATATTTACACTAGCTGTAACTCAATGATTTTTCCTCAAGAAAGGAAAATTGAATAAAGCTGATCTTGTTGCTATTTGTAAACAGAAAGGCACTGCAGTTTTTTCTTATTCTGCTAGGAGTAGCACAGTTTCTCATGTTTTTACCAGTTTCCTCTGACTGAGCCAGAGAACGCCTGGGCTTTCTTCCCCTTTTACGCACAACCATTTCTGCTTTCTCAGCTTCATCTTCCTGAAAAAACAAAATGGAACCATGTAAGTCAAGATCTATTTACTCTACATAGAAGACAGACATTTTTCATTACATACTGCTTGTAAATTTACAAATCGCACTTACATTTGTTGTTTCTTTCTTATTAGATATGTCTGTACCTAAAAAGAAAGGAAAGAACAAAACTTGATCCTGAACTTCAAATCTTTCACAAATCAATTTTTAAGGGAGTTCTCCCATACTCTCTCAACTTTGCATAAACACCACAGTAGCTCAAAAAACATTTAAAGTCTCTCTCTAATTTAGAAAATAGCTTTGTTGTACTTTGTTATATACAGAGACTGGGACGATGATTAAATTTTTTTTAAGTACTAGGGCTTTATATGACTGACAATATTTACTGCTTTGCATATGCTGCTTTGTTTTAACAGAAAAGCAGAAGTTACTTACCCCCTTTATCTACTGAACCAATTACAGAATCACAAAAATCTGGCTTAGAAGGGGCCTCTAGAGGTCACCTAGTCCATTCTCCTGTTTAAAGCATGGCTAAATTAATTAATCTAATCATACTGCACAAGATCTTGTTCAGCCCAATTTTGAAAGTCTCCAAGAACATCACCTCCAGGTGATCTGTTCCAGTGCTTAACTGTGCTCATGCTAAAGCACCAACATGACTAAGATGAAGCTCAAAAAGACACTATTTAAAACCTTTCTAGTATGCAAATTACATGACTTCCTCTGCTGAAATACTTCTTACTTCCAACTCAGTAATTTTTTACAGGCTAGCCTATACATGTTAAAACATATTTTTCACTCTACCATCCCATGTCTCAGCTTGGCTTCTCTCCATGGTTACCACTTCTACCCTAACTCTATGATGAGAGAGATTATTTTATAAAGCTTTTGAATTCTGTCAAACAGAATTATCTCTAACACCGCAAGGATAAAAATCCTTAGTAACAGAAAAGAGAAGCAACCTAAATAAAAGCAAGTTTTGATATCTTTTTTTCCCCTGCCATAAAATTGCTGTCGAATTTCTGAAAGCTAAATAAAAGAGGACACAAACTCTAAAACCCTCACCAATTAGACTGAGAGAACAAATGAAAGACTAGCAATGCAAAAGATCTAAAATAAATCTCAAAGAGGAAAAACATATTCTAAAACTCACACACAAGCTTTTTGGCACTCCTTTTTAAGGTTATGGGGAAAAAATTTTATACAAAAGCAAATGAAGCAAAACCCAAATATATTTAAGTATTAAAAAATAAGTGAAATAAAACATAGGACCGTCCACTGTATTAAGCTCTTCACACAAAATAAGCACATACATAATACAACTAGCATATATTAGTTCTACTGTGTTCAAAAGAGATACTTCATAATTCTGGTACATTTAGGTAAATTTGTAGCAAAAGGGTTTTTGACTGAAGAATAATCCCATCTAGAACCATGACATGCCATTAACAGACAACCCTCTGTAAGGTAAAAAAATGCAGTACTTTTGCCTAAAGAGAAGTATAAAAATAGTAAGACAGTATCTAAAAATTGTACTAATTTCAGAGCAGCAACTGTTGATTAGGGCTAAGTAATTAGTTTCAAGTTCAGTGTCAGTGTTATGGGAGGATGATAGCTTCAGAAAAGGGTATGTCTCTTAACTGCATGTGCTGTAGTGACCAAAAATAAAACTCTGCATCCCTCTCCACGTGTGGGTCTGTCTCTATTGCAAATCCTTATGCAGAACACCCAGAAACTACCAGAGTAAGTGAACTGCACAGAGGGATTCAACTCTTGTTTCCTTTTTATTGCCAGGGGTTCTCAACCCCCTCATTAGCCCATAACTGCTAATACAGGAAGAAAAATTTAACAGTACATTCCACTTCATACACTCCTCTTAACATTGCTGTGATATCAACAGTCTTTTACCTAGAAAACAGAAATGCTACATAACACATTCAAACTTTAAGCACACAGTCAGGTGTGTCCTTTTGAGAAAAAAAAGCAAAGCAGAATGCATTTTTATTTCATTCTCACATTCTTGTCTGCTCTCTTTGCAGTTCACAGAAGTCAAGTACCACACAATGAGCTAACCCTCCAGAGACAATTCTGAAGCATTTGGATTAAAGCTGACATTTTAACAAACGTGGAGAAAACAAGACACAGTCCATATGTGCAACGCAGCCAGATTAATACATCTGTAGAAACCTAAGGTTCTGGAAACTTCAGAAGATTTGTTCTGAAGATGTGGTTTCTCACATTTTTTGCATGTTTGTTAGCATTTGTTTACAAACCATTTTTTACACCTACTTTTCAGTTCACCTGCTTCCTAAAACGGATTTTTAACATTTTTTTAATGAATGGCCACAATTAAAAAAGACACATTTAACCGATCAGCGCAGTTCAGACTCTTACACAAAAAAATATAGGAAAGAGAAATAGAAAAGTATTTAACTTAATTCTATTTTAGCTTGAAGCACTTAAAGTACATTTTTGAGGCAAGCTAAGCAACTATGCTCCAAAGACCTTACAGCAGTTGTGAAAACAGAAAGAAATATCCCCTCAAGATACCCCTAAGATCTTTAGAGATATATCCACAGACAAAACAATTAACTGAACAAAATTTGAAATGTAATGTAGTAATTGTGATTGATAGCCACTGTATGAAAGAAGACATGCAGAAATAACAAACAGTCACTAAGAGCCAGTCTGATGGGCACCTACCTTCCTCTGAAGCTCTGCCATGTTACTTAGCCCACTCAATCATTTGGTATATTCTGCAATGCATTATTGAGCACTGAGCAGTGCTGCTGCATCCTTGAACTAAGTTCTTATCAAGCTGCTCTTTTTTGAAAAGAAAAACTTGGTAGCAATTAGGGACAAGCCTTCATATCTTTCTTCAGATGCTTTCATTCACGAATAACACTGACTGCCAGAGACGATGTCAAGACGAAGAAGGACACACTCGATTTTTGTGAAAACCCCCTTTCATTTCTTCCATCTTTTATTTTACATGTTGAGGCAGGTATCATTTGCTTACCTGTTTGAGGTGTTTTTCCTCTACTTGCAAAGGTAGGAGACTGCAGCTGAAATTAAAAAAGTGTGTTTTTTAAAGAAAATCAGAAAAATTCAACACTGTGTTACATAACCACAGAAACTTGCTCACATTCATTGTAGAATGAATCTGTAAATTTAGAAAACATGAACACTAATGAGCACACAAAGTTTGTAATGAGTTTAAGAACAGGATGCATTTTCCCATTTTGATAAATAACTGAAACAAGTCAAATAATCTCATAAACAAATCACAGCACTTTCAGTAACCTGACACTAAAGTCATTGCAATAAAAACCACAAAAGATAAAAGCAGTTTCAGTCAAACACATTTCTTAGTATTTAATTATCAACAAAGAAGTTTAGTACAGTCACTTTACAAAATCCCATATACAGATTTACAGAACTACAAGTCACTAGAAATTATTTACTCAGAATGCAGAAAAAGCTATATATAATTACACAATGTCCTATGACGACTGTGCAAAAACTTCAGTGCTTTCACCACTGAATGACTACACCAAGATGACTATAATTTCTCTAAAGTAGCAACATGTTCCCAAAGCAGCCCTGGGGGAAATGTCATGCCAAGGCATCTCACCTTAGAGAGCCCTGTCTCAGATGGAGGGCAGGTACCACTCCTCCCTGAGCCAGCTTGCAGCTGACACCAATCACTCACTCATCACTAGGAATTACAAGACCTTTAAACACTTGAACCAGATCAAGATGACTCTGTTCCAGTACTGAGGGTGCCAAGGTACACCTATTTCTGAGTGTGATTTCAAATATTTGTCTTCATACATAATAATCCGACACCAAACAAAAACCAACCCACAACACCAAAACAGAAAAACCAAATACCAAAATCCACATCAGTTCAAATTGCATTTCATTAAATTAATTTTGAAAAAAAAAATCAACTAGGAAAGACTAAGAATTCTGAAACAGAATTCCAGCCAACCTGTAAGAAGGGACAGGACTCACAGGGCTGCCTGAAATATGAGGACAGAACAAGCAGAGACAATAACTCCTTTTATCCATAAACTAGGTAAATTCACAAGATTTACAACAGCCATGCCAGCTGGTGCCTCACCAGGCAAGCAGGAAGGCAACTTTATTTTTAAAATCCCCCCTTTTCTATGCAATAACATTGATTCTGAAATAGAGGAATTCCCTAGAGAGAAGCCTTTAACCAGAATAAATCCAATTGTCTGTACTCCACAAAAATGCCTGCCCCATCACTGCCCTGTGCTGTAATCCAACTGGATTGCAGAAACAATACCAACAGACTGTTTTCTTAGCTGTGAATATGTTTCACGTGGGTTGGGAAATAAAACTGTCACTGAGCTTTAAAAGACAAGACATGTTTCATGAGCCCCTAGGTTACTCACAGCATGTCTCTATCTCCTGCATGAACTGTCATGTTGCAATATATATGTAATACAACTGCTCTACGTAATATTTTATTTTACAGCTATGAAAAGATACTATGTGCTATTATTATATATTTTTTCCCTCAGTAGAGGGGAAAAAAAAGAATTCATTTTTGAAATAAAATCACCCTTGCTGTTCAGGTCAAAATTACTCTCAGCACAAACTAAAAGACATATATGACCACCACCAAAAATTCACCCTGAACACAGGTACAATACTGCTAGCTAGCGTAACACTTAGATTTGTATTAGTGAAATAAGTGTGGAGCTGATAGGTAATTTGCTATGTTCTGACTTAACACTGTATTTTGCTTAAAGAGTTCAGCTATACTAAGAGATACTATTAATAATTTTCATTTGCTTAGACTGCTCAATTATCAAGTTTTCCATAAGATGTTTCTGAAATGCTGTTAACTGTTAAACAGATAAATGGCTCTTGAAATACTGTGTTTAAATGCACCCAAACAAAATAAAGGCACTTACATTCCCAGTGCTCATATCAGCTTTTGACTCCCCACCTGAGGGAAGAAATATGAGTTCAGAACTTGAATGTCACTGTTATCCTTGTTTTCCCACACAGGTATTAGAACTACTTACCACCAGGCTGTACTGCTTCAAGAGGGTATTTACGAGGCCGTCCCCTTTTGCGTTTCACTACTACAGGCTGATTTTCCTATTAAAAATTAAGGACAAAAATATTTTACTTACTGTAACTGACATTAGGCATTTGAGCAATACAATACAAAGATTGCTAACTGAATTCATAATGTGACAGTGGCAGAAGTAGTACTTTTCAGTTAAAAAACAGATGAGGCAAGCTTAATAGCAAGAGACACTGCCTGTTACGAAATCAACTATCACAGATTAAAAGAAACAAGACAACTGCCAATTATACAAAATTCTCAGTGGTTTCACTCAGGCACAAAGCATGTCTGAGAATGCAGTGCCTTCTGCTTCCTTAGCCTCAAAATGCCTATCACAAACGCTGCTGGCTTACCCCATACAAGAACTCCAGACTTTACATCCCCTTAGCCCCTTTTCCTAGCGCCATACAGCACAGGCTAGATCCTGTATGCTGAGCAGGTGCTTCCAACAGTTAACATCCTAATTATCCCAATACACAGATTGCTGATGTTCTTTATATAAACAGGATCTTTAGCACAAAAAAGCCCCTTCCTTTGAAGTTCTAAACTTTGAAAGAACCTTTAAGTAACAACTATGGTCAGATGCTCAGATTGCAAAATTCCCAATAACAGACCTTCTCTTATATGTAAGGGAAGATTCCATGCCTTGTTCATCATTTACTAAAGTTTAGCAGTATCTCCCCCAGAATGGTTCTTAGAGACTTAAGCTCTGAATGAATATAAAAACGTAGTCTTTAAATTTTCTTCTATTTCCAAATTTGAGGCAAAAAAACCCCAAATTATGAAACCCAACATCTTTCTAAGATCAGTGTCTATTTCTAGAAGCCAGCATCAATTTTAATCTTGAGGGTTCAGACATTTGTTTGCAACCCTTACTGTCGAATATCTGAAGTATGTGCCTAGGAGATAATACAAAGACTTTAAAAATTGTTGAAAGATAGTATTTTTTAAAGGCAAGTTGTATTTGTTAATGACTAAATTGTCCACATCAATTACAAAGTTTTCAGAAAACATGACTTCTATACAATACAACTCTACATAATTGCTTTTTAGACATTTTGAAGCACTATTAAGCCCAGGAAGGGAGTTAGTCCTACTCCAATAACAAGACATTGATGTCTTATGGTCTGAGTTTATATTTTGTGACAGAGCTACGTAAATCCTTGGTACTTTAGAGCACCGAACAAATCTTCAAAATTATTTCTTAGTTTCTTAGTAGGTTAAGACAATTTTAACATTGCTGTCAACAAAACACAAAGCAGTTATGTACTGCAAAGACAGCATACTGTGAATCTGCACTGTCTCAAGAGAGTTAATATGAATAAGACCACTCACCTCTGGAGAATTTTCATTTGATTCTAGACTGTGCTTTTTCTTTTCAGACATTTCCTGTTCAATGTTAAATTCATCTTCACACATACAAAAGAAAAAAAAGTGGTATTCCTTTGTTTTTTAGGGCAAAAGAAATAGTAAAAGGCATAACCCCCACAATGAAAATTTTATTTCATTTTTTAGCCCAGAATTCCCTAAAAACACCCATCAGAAATCAACATTGTTTGCCTTATAGCAACAGTGTATTGGTCTGTCAAAATGCTTCCCCCAACACCACATGAGTTAGGGAGCTCTATTTTAAGGTTAAAAAAAAGCTCACAATTGTGACATACTATAAAATGGTAGGACAAATACAAGCCCCTATTCCATTTTCTCACATGTTTCATGAAACAGGAAGCTGAGGATACAAGTACATTGCAGAACAGATTCAGACTTGTCAACTTGCTTGCATGAGAAACAAAACTATTAATAGGTCAAACTAACATCAGGGAATATTCTCAGACTGTTCCCACAAAGACAGACTGAAGTAACATCAAAGCCACATTAATAATGTGGACACACCATCTTTTATTATTTACTTTAGTGCAATTAACTCAATTACAACAGTGCAACTTGCACTCTTTTCTGGCTGGTCACTCTACAGAAACAAACAAAACTGATTTGATGGTTACATCATGGATTTTTACATAGAACAGCTCTTGCTTGTGGTCAGAGTTGGGAGATGTTCTTATCACATAATGCTGATTGCTCTATTTTCCCCAGTTACCTGTTTATTTCCCATCAGCTTTCCTACCCAAGAGACATACTGAAACAATAATGGAGCAAACAGCAAAACGGTGGGAACAGCAAAAACATCAAAACTTTTCTCACCATTAAAGAAACTAAGATTAGTGCACTATTTGATAGCAGTAATAGAGCAGAAATCAACAAGAGAATACATGCAAGTATATTCGCTGGGATCAAGTTCCCAATTTCTCTCATTCAAATAAAATGAATATTCAGTACAGGTTCAGAAAATCTGCCACTGGGCACTTTAATTACCTTTTTCTTCCACAGTACTTCCAGGAGGTGTTTGTGTTACATCAATTTCTTTGGACACTTCTGCTGCATCACCTGAAATAACTTCCTACATGATTTTGAAACAAGAGAGGAAAGATGTTTTACTACACATTAAAAACCATTGCCAGTTACACTAAAAAAACCACCTCACCCTGATATATGAGTAGTTATTTTAGTCATCTAGATTTTGTACTGTCTCTTAAAAACTTTGATGCTGAGAAGCTTCATCACAAATCAGTGGGTGAGATAGTCCCAAATACACTGCATGTACTCCTAAAGAGAACACCTATTTTGTCCTGATTCCTGTTTTGATTTAGCAGGAATCAGTACCAAGTCAGAACTCAGGTACAGTGCAATACACCCTCTTGAAGATCTCAGATCAGTATGTCTATGTAGGTGCTGAGCTGACTGGAGAGCTGGCATCCAACAATACTCCATGAGATCACAAGCTCCTATTGTGCAACTCAGTCCTCTCAGTCTTCCACACATCAAAGAGATTCAACATAGACCCCTGTCTTTTTTTTTTTTTTTTTATGGAAACACCTCCCAAAATAAATTGCTGAAAAAATAATGACTAAGATTTTAATCTTATTTACAATTGCAGAACATAAGAGTTCTTGAAAATACCTTGAGGTTACCAGGCTTCGGTTTGGAACACTGACTTTGTTCATCATCTTTTAGCACATCCTGAGCAATCAGCTGGTTGCCTGCAAAAGCAAGTGACAACTGAAGTGTTAAAAAAGTGTCACTTTTATACTGGTTCACTATTACTGAGATTCAGAAGTCTGAAAAGCAGCCTCTTACTTACGAAAATATGAACAGAAAGTTTCTCTAACCACTCTTTGAAAAGGAAAGACAAGACAATAACAAAGAGAATTACATGTTTCTTGTACGTTACAGGTGTGGTTTCCTTTGTTTGCTAGTTTTTAAAGATAAGCTCAAAATTGAAATTTGGTACGTAACACATCAAGAAATCCAACACCAACCTCAACTTCAACTCACCCAGAGACAGGGAAAGTAGTTGATGCTATGTGGGACACTAATGAATACATGACTTTTAATCATTCCATCAAATCAAAATTCTTACCAGAGGAATAAAAGCTCTTATAAAAAATGCTGTTATTAATGATACGAACTTCTTTTTCTAAATTGTTCTGATGACAGAAAGACAAAGTAAGTTAAACTCAGAGCTTGAAGAGATATTACACTATCAGTCTTGTAACTACTACATCAACAAAATGCCAAACTTATTTTGATGTTTAGTGCACCTAAATTTAATTTAGAAATGTTTATGCCATTCAATGGACAGAATTCCTTCTCACTTTTTGCTTCCAGATAAATAAAAGGCTACACTAAAGTTTATTTCTTTCCAAACTAAGAAAAGGAAGCATCTATCCCCACAGTCTATTGAATGTTTAGATTCTCCTGATGATCAGCTTCCTTATCTTTTATTTTAAAAGGATAAAATTAATAATTATTTTACAGACTAAACAAAAATGTTTCTTCACTTATGATAGAAAAAAATGACTATAATTCTCTTCTGTGCAGTAATAAAATTTGTTAAAATATTTTTATCAAATATATTAACTGTAATATTAGAAGTTGTTTGGCGAATATAAATTGCTCTAGAGTTTGGAATTTCCCCTATTCTTTACTCAAAAATACCATTTTATGGCCTAACCACAGTAGAACCTGGTTTTGCCACAGAGAAATTTTGCACAAATTCATGTACTTCTGTATGACTTACATTTTTCTTTATCCATTGTTTCTGAAGATTTACATTGTATTCCTCTAGATCTGTGTTCTTCAGTTATCTGGGCAGCCAAGTTTTCCACCTACACACAAAACACAAAGAAAGATAATTTGCCTTTTTTTCCATTAAGTTTATAAGCACAGAAGGGAGAAACTTCTCCCTCCTTGCTACTTCCAAGTACAACACACATTAAAATGAAAAGCAGCTGTTACAAAAGGAATTTATTCCTAGAACTCAAGTAACATTCCTACTATAGAACAGCACAATCAAAAAACTTCAAACTTGCAGTATTTTCAGAATTTTTGACTGATATTTTTATTGAAAAAAGTAACAGAATTAAGCGCCCTACTACATGTTTTAAAAGTAGTTAATCACAGTATGACACACAGTATTTCTGGATTTAAAGGACATTCTCCTACGTGCAGGAACAACAGAATTCTCTCATTAGCCAACCAGCATTTCATAACAACCAGCATAACATAGTAATAAATAAATTTACTACCCACGTTTAGGCAACTACAAACACAATTTCAGCCTGCTACTGGTATTAAGTGTCTTGGTTGTGCTCCAAAAGATACACTTGACAAGTTTCCCACTTATTCCTCTTATAAGTTCCTGTGAAAGACTGCATTAAAATAGGTTGCTAATTGTGATCAAAGCCTCCAAGAATAATCCCTATTTTTTTCCCTCTACTCTTACGGAGATCAGTCAAGCTTCTCTTTTCTGTCAGTTAACAATCTTGAAATTGTCATAAACTATGGAACAACAATACAAGATTTATTTACTGGCAGATTTGAAAGAATAATTAGACATCAACCTACACAGCTGCAGAGTCTCAATAAACACAGGCTCTGCATATGCAAAAATAATATTTTCCTTTAGAGAATATTTAATGTAAATAGAAGTAAATTCAAATATGAGAAAAGCAGCACAGATTCAGAGAATAAATTTAAAAACCAACTACTTACATGAGAAGTTTCTCTTTCTAAAGGAATATTCCTCTGCAGCATATCTATTAAAAATAATTTTAACATAATCAGGAAAGCTAAGCAAGCGTGAAGTATCACAGTATCCTCTACTTCACCTCCCTGAAAGGATTCCAGAGAACCTGAAACTATGTAAAACTCACTTTCAGTGCTGGAAGTAAGAGACATCCAGTCTTCTCTTTAACGATATACCCACAAAACAAAACAAGAATATGAATTTCTAAGCGTAGGATAACTAAGAATCATTTTATGGTTGAAATACAGGCAATGAAGGGACTCTTATCTTTGAAATTTTTGGTTACTTTGACATTTCAAATACAGTTCTACCACTTGAATCAGAATTTCATCCATCACAATCTTAGATACTGGGTCATGGGATGAAGTAAAATGTGATTAAGCCACATTATGCTTCCAGAGAACTAAAGTTTGCATAATTGTACTATTGAGACCTGTAGCTGATAGAAAGCATGTAAGGAAATTGTCCAGTTCATAAACTCTACTATAATCCTGATGAAGTAGAGCCTCAGTCTTCCAGATCACAAAAATAGGGAAAATAATTATGAGACTTGATGAGCGGTCTGGAGTTTTGAAAGAATTCCATGGCTTTCATCAATACACACAGAGAGTTATAAAGAAGCTGCTCTATCAAATGTTCTTAAAATCTGAGCGCCAAATGAGTAAAAAAAAGCTGCTAAAACATTCCAAGCAACTTTCCCCTCAGCTGCAGTGCAAACATAAACCTAAAATCAAATAAACCCACTTTTTTTTCCACATAGAATTTTATTTATTTTGTAGCTCGTTTCTTAAATCTCCATGTGTTAGCAATGATTCTTCCACAGTTATACTGCTGAGTTGCACATCTTTCAATTTTTAAAGCAGTGTCAAATGAAGAGCTAGTTCCTACACACTCAAACAGCAATGATTTGTTTACATTCCAAAGAATCTTGGACTACTAAACTACTGTGTCTGCTGTTCATACCCATGACAGGACACACATTTGTCTTCTAAACAACTTCCTTTTACGTATGTTGAGCTGTATGTATATATGCGTGCATATACACATATAAGAGATTATTGTGGGGGAGCAAAAACCTCTCTACCAAGATCTACAAAGCATTAGTCTTTGGTATGTCATATCCAACATGATTTACACAACAAATGGACTTTTGTTAAACATTTTACAAGAAACAAGATTATCTCAGCTAGTTCAATCTGCACATTTAAGATTTTAAGTACTGTCTGTCTGGGTGACTGAGTGGCAGGGTTTTAAAGGCACTTCAAAGAAACCTCACAGTATAGAAAAATCTGTTCAAATTTTAAATCTGCCATCCTGAAGTCCACATTCTTCTAACCAATTCTCAGGGTTTACATTTGCTTTCCTGTGAGCAGAGCATTTCTCTTATCACTCAGCTGAATATACCACCCTATATAACCAGGTATATGAATCTGACCTACCTTGAGCATAAAAAAATGAATTCCAAAGTTTTATACCAATGTTTATATCTCACCTTACTGCTGTTTTTGTTTCTATTTGGTACGTCTAAAAATTCTGAAGCGAGCTTAACAGTGTTTCCCTTCGTAGCATGTAGGCTTTCAGCTGCAACTTTCTGTTACAGGAAATGCATCTTTAACCTCCCTGGACAATATACTGGCAGCAGCAACACTGGTACCTCTCGGGATTCATTTTAGTTCTGCTTGTTATTCCAATAACTGAGGATCAGCTCTCATCTGGTAGGGTTGTGAACATCTTTGTAATGCACTGGGAGCACAAAATCCACCAAGATGGGCACAAAGCAGGCGTTTGTTTCTGCTTTTACAGGAAAGCCAAACAACTGCAATGCATAATTTGGGTCTGAGGAGAATGGATTCTTTCTTAGTTTTGGTCCTACTGAAGATTAGTTTAAGCACATGGAAAAGGAATTACTGAGCACAGATCCAAGCTGACTGATTGAGGTTTCTAACTAGACGATTACCTACTTATAACTGCTCTTCAAATTTGAGTGGATGGCCACAATTATTTTAATCTTTTGAAGGGTAAGAAGAAAAAAAAAACCTAAAGATTTTCTGTAAAGTCTTTGTGACTTGTCATATAGTACTTAATATTTTCATATGCACACAAGGCCTGTCACAGCACCCTAAAACCAGGATGTTCTAAACCTATAAGGAAGGGAGCCATTCCTTGGAGAAGTTTCCGTAGCTTTCCTGGACAAATGTTTTTCCTTATTGATTTTAAGTAGAATATTAGCAGTCTACTTTTTTTTTGAAATCTCAGATTTTAAAATCCTTTCCTACTTTCAGCATATCATGTTGGAAGAAAAGTCTGACCCTCCTTTCCCACAAACCAAATTCAAGGCCCCCTAAACTCCCAGATACATTTAAAGATTTTGGAAGGCTTTCTTCAATTCCTTTATATGTCATATAGAACAAATCTGCAACCTTCTCATCATAAGCAACAGTCCCTTTAGCATGAATAAAAATCACCTTTTTGCAATTCTTTAGGCTGAAGATCCACACATCCCTCTTCATTCCTTGTAGTTTCAGGCTGTTGTGACTGAACACAAATCAAATAAACAAATATTGCAGATATTCAGAACAAGTATGTCTCACTCCACTCCTTCGTGTCATGATGAACATTGTCTTATGAGTTATAAAAGTCTTCAAAAGCTTTCTTATTAAGACATCACTACATATATTAAAAGGAACAGTCAGAGCCAAGTTCAGCAGTACAGTATTTAGATCTGACCTTAGAGTTAACATTGGTACCAGAGTTTAGCTCAAAAAAGCAGATTTCAGGAATTCAAGGTGCAACATCTACTCTGAGTTCCAAACAGAAGCAATAGCCTAGAAATGTTCATCTATACAAAGAAAAAAAGGATCTGCTATGTATAACAAGGTCCAGTGATCTCCCTTCAGCCTGTGTTTTGGGTGGATTTTTTAGGTCTGTATGCTTTTTTTTTTTTAAAAAAAAGAAGTTGCAGATCAGCTCAAAGTTACCATTGCATAAATAATGCTACATGGAGCTAAGTGTATTAAGTCTCATCTGAATGTTGTAAACTCAGCTACAGTTCCACATTATGGCTATACTGACTCTAGAACCATGTTATGCTGGTAAACAGTGCAGCTGTTTGCAGGTGGAATTATCAGTAATTCCCACCAGACTGATGCTGACTTCCACTTTCCTGAAGTCCACCCTTTCATAAATGCTTGAAGATCTGAACCATGTTATCCCTAAAAACTTATTCTCAGAGCTTGGCAAGATACACGAATGCACTCCTGCATCTGAACGAAGAATTAAACCATGTGGAATCCTGCCTGCTAGGGAACACAGCCCAGACACACAGACTTGACTTTGGTCTTACACAAGCTAGAGGTGACCATGAGCCCAAACACCCTGGACTAGGCAGGGTGCCCCACTGTTCTGTGACAGCAGATAATGGGCTCTAGTTATCAGAACACAGCAGCAGCAAGTGCTGCTCAAACACACGGGTATGTGAGTCTGAAGACTGGCCAGGAAGGGATGCAATGCAATGAACAGCAGTGTAGGTTTGTTCACTGGTTCAAAAGACTAACCAACATTTGCCAGCTCTAAGAGCTGGGGTGTGGGTGACTGTTTTACAGGCACAATCAAGCAACATGCACACAGTATGACTGACTTTTAAAAAAACAAACTTCAATGTCTCAGTAACAGAAGGAGTATAGCTGAAGGAGGGAATTATTCCTAACACAGAATAACATGGACAGCCCACAATTTAAAAGCCAGCTGCTTAGAAAACTACAGCTGAATAATCTGAAAAATTACTCTTTTGAAGTTCTCCAGTTTAAATTTTTAAATCTCCGTTTTTGCTGCACAAAAATCAAAAGGTATGGGAAGAAACCCTAGCAAGATGTATGAATAAGCAAATAACAGCACAGTAAAAACTTTAACATAACATAAATACCTTGTCAGTTCTCAAGGTACTTTCTAGTTCTTCTGCCAACTTTGGTATAGCTGCATTATTGCCTAATGAAATACAAATATGTTAAAATTATCAGATCATATTATGCATTTATCTCATGCTACAGCAGAATGTTTTTTCTCAGTACTACCTCATGAATACAGTACATGAATTTAAACCCTTCCCGTGGACAACAGAAACAAAAGCCAGTCTGTTTATAGCAAACCAGCTCAATAAAATCTGAACTTGGCATCAGCAAGAACACAAGTACTGCTGCTTTCCTTAAATACAAAAGGCTTGGAAAATATGTATTTACCACAGCTTACTTATGAATTCTGACTTTGGCTTTTTTTTTTTCTTGCTTGTTTATGAATTCTAACTTTGTTTTATACCTCTTGCTTTTCCTTCACAAAAAAACCATCAACACATTTTTTAGACCAAATTCCAGATAGCAAACTACCTCTGTATTAATAAATGCATAGCTAAGAGTTAATACTAAGGATATATTTTGCTTTAAGTGACAATTAGGTCTAAATCTATCAGCCCTAGAACCATAACCGCTGAAAACGTCCAATTTCTACACAGACTGAAACCTCAGTAGTTCCTGTTAGCATCAATGTGGTTTCAGAAAATCATAAAGCCCTTTCCCATTTCAATCCCCAAGGGAACAACTACATGTTGATAACATCTTCAAAACAGGCCATGGCAACAGTATCGTCACGTGACTCCTACAGCATTTCTGGAAACCTATTTCAGAAGACTGCTTAGACAGCTTTTCCTAAACAAATAGTTACAACATGATAATTCACCAATGATCATGAGAAGTGATTAAATTATGGCTACAGTTCACAGAGTAAGTACCATTACCATTTACAAAAGCTACATCAATGGACAGCAAGGATTGAGGCAAGCAACAAGACAGGATACTTTACTGTGTAGCATTTTACACTTTCATGGCTTATTTGCCTCTTGTATAAACAGCAAATAACATTTTTCAAGCTTACTAAACCAGCATCTTTCCTAGAAAAATTCCTAAAATCTCAAAATCTGCAGAGACAGCTTTCTCAACCCAAATATCAACAAAACTAGAGAATAAAGCCAGTCTTTAAGACATTATAAAATGTTTCTTTTTAATTATAGCAAAGACAGATGTGAAAAGGAAAACTATTTAAAAAATAGTACCTGATCAGCATCATTCCACTTCCTCTGGCATAAACAGACTTTTCTACAGTTTAATTTCTCCAAATTTTCTAATGAAGTCACAACCTTGACTTCACTACACCATCTACACAATTCCTTATTTTCAAAAAAAATTGGTGCTTCAGCTACTTCAGAGGCTCAAGGAGAAGCAAGGTCAAAAACAGTAGGATGTTCATTAAACTGTATTTTAGGAACCAGCAACCATGCAGATTCACGTCAAATGTTACCACAGAAAAATAGATTTGGATACAGAAAATAATATCCTCTAATGCCATATACTATCATGTTCTATTTAAAACAGACATCTACTGCTCACTTAAAATACTTACTTAGGATAACTGGCTGATTCCATTGTAACACAAAGCAGAACCATTTCAAGTGTATTCACAAGATAAAATTAAGTGTAATACAGTGAAGCTGAACATGAACACTAAATAATGACCCCAGAAAATCTGCAGTTATGATTAAGGATGGCCAGTCTTGAACCTTCAAATTACTATGAAGTTACCTTTCTAAAATCATGAACATATGTCAAAATGACATGCATCCTCTTTCATAAAAAGCTTTTTTGAATTTCCTAACACATTAATAACAAAACCCATGTGTACCTCGAGAATAATTACCTCTTGCAAATAACTTTATATATTAGCTGACAATTTTAAGTTAGTGTATTTTAGTAGCTTTTTTGCACTCTAATATTTGTTTTCCAACACAACTCAGGTAATTGTGCTCAGCTGGTCTTGTTTGCCCAGAATCATATGCTTATTTATTTGTCACCAATTCTTAAGTGCATTAATAGCCACTCTGCAACTAACGAAGAAGTGAGGTATATTTGAACAGTACAAGTTATTTCTATCTATAATGGTAAAATGCATCTGTTTATGACAACTCATGAACTGAAGAACTTAAAAAAAAAAAGAAATCCTCACCTGAATTAAAGGTTGCATTACTTTTCTGAAAAGTAACTTCAATGCCAGTATCATCTGTTTTGACCAAGTTGGTTTTGTCATCACTGCCATATAGCTTTTCTATATGCAATGAAGTGAGGTCCCTTTTTTTCCCTAGTTCTGCTTCTATTGTTACTTCACCACAGTTGGTGTTTGCAGTCACTTCATTTGCAGAAACTAAGGAAAGAGCCTGTGTCCTAGGCAGGGGAGTCCTTATTTCAGAAAAGTCACTTTCTAAAAGCACGTTTGAATTTAATTTATAGTTTACATTCTTTACAGCTTCACTCTCTCTCACTGCTTCTGAAATCGTACTAGAGAGTTCTGATGTAACATCCTCATGGAAAACATCTTCAGCTTGCTCATTGTCCTCACCTGCCTCTGGGGAAGGACTCTCAGCAGTCTCCGTACTAATCTCCACACAAAGGGCCTCATCTACACTCATGAGGTTCACTGCATTTTCATCTGTTTCTGTGATTTCACTGCCTACTGTGGCCTGGGATGCTGCTGATTCTGTCCTCACAACATTCTCATGTGTCTCATTCTCTCTGCCAATAACAAGCAAAGAATTCCCGCTTTTTTCTGGGCCTGTAGTTGAAAGGATACATTCAATCTGGTTAGCAGTACTAAAAATTTCTTCACTTTTATCTTTTACTTCTGTACTCTCAGCAATAAGTTGACTTTCTTCTATGACTGTAAAGGTGAAGAGACTATCACATTCTTCCATTGTGCTCAGAGTGATCACTGCCCCCTCCTCCTTATCTTCTACATTTGAAGCAGTGTGCTGATCTTCACTGTCATTTGCAACTCTTAGCACAGGAGCTCCACATTCTCCCACAAAAATCACAGAACCTTTGCTCTTCCCATCTGCATTGAAAGCAGTTAGTTCAAACTGTTCATCTACAGTTGCAGTGGTCTCCACCACCCTACATTCCTCTGCTGCATTTGTAGAGAGAATGGCACCTTCATCTCCTGCTACAATGAGCTGACTTTCAGCTTGTGGTGCTGCACTGATCAGGACTATCTCACATTCTTCTGTCACGCTTGTAGTGATCATAGCAGCTTCGTATCTTCCTTCTGGTTCTGAAGCAGTGAGTTTGTTTTCATCTTGCATAGCTACACTAGACATGGGAGCATCAAAACATTCTGCTGTACTTGTAGAGATCATTAGCGTTTCATTCTTCGACTCCGTGTCTGAGATACGTTGAATTACCTCTTCTGTGACCTCACTTGACATTAGGATTACTTGTTCTTCCACAACACTTGTGGAAATCATAGCACACTCATCCTTTTCTTCCTTATCACTAGCAGTTGGGTGACCTCCATCGTCACCGTTATCATCTCCTCCTGCGCTGGATTCACTAGGCATGGGAACTTCAAATACTTCCATATCTACAGAAACCACAGCATTCTCATTTACTTCTTCTGTTTTCACAGAGGGGAGCTGACCATCATATTCAATAGCTGCACTTGACATAGGAGCCTCAAATTCCTCCACAATACTGGTGGAAATCATAGTGCACTCATCTTTCTCATGCCTACTGCTAAAAGTATTCACACACTCTTTAAACTCTGCAGCTGTGCTGGGCATAGGCACTGTATCTTCAGTGTCTGTTAAGCTTTCCCCACTTTCATTTATTCTTGCAACAGCAAGTAGACCTTCTTCAGCATCTATGGCTGAATGTAAAGGAGCATCTTCCACTGTGCTGGTAGAGATGACATCACCTTTTACTTTTACTTCTCTGTCAGCAGGAGTAAGAGAAGTCTCATCTTTCTTTGGAACTGCACTACTTATAGAGGTATCAAGTTCTCTGCTGTCAAAGGAAGTCATGGCATTCTCATGTTTGTTTTCAGCACCAAACTGTGTCTTATCTTGCACTGCCATAGCACTAGTCATGGGACCCTCACATTCCTCAGCATCTGAGGGAAGAAAGGTACCTTCATGCTTTCCTGTCTGTGCAGCTAAGGCACCCTCGTCTGCAGCACTTGCACTGGTCACGCAGCTTTCAACAATGCCTTTATCATTTTTGCAGTCTGTGCCACAATTAGCTTTTTTCTCTGCACTTGTCATGCTGTCGACAGTAAGCTTATTTGTATTTGTGCCAGCCACTCCTGACTCTGCTTCCATTTGTTCAGCAACTATGCAGATAATGGAACTTTCACCTTCTTCTGCACCTATACAAATTAGTGCACTTTCACTCTCCACTCCTGTACAAGTGGAAGCATGCTCATTTTCTTCATTTCCTCTTCCTGTACTGGTCACAATGTCCTCACCTTCTTCATCCTCTTCTTTTGAGCCTGTACTAGTCACAAAACCTTCATCATCACACAGACCTACACTGACTGTAGTGATACTGGCTTCTTCCTTTGCCCTTGTACTGTCCATTAGACTTTCACATTTTTCAGCTTCTAAACAAACTACAAATCCCTCATTGCTGTCTTCTAGCCCTGTGCAGACTGCTGAAATTTCAGCATCATCTTCTGGGGTTATGCCTGTGCTGGTCACTGCACTTTCACCATTCACAGTATCCTCAGATTTGTCACCACTAGTTTCAGCTGTGGCACTGTTGTTTGTGACCACTGCAATACATGCACCAGTTACAGTGTTTTCTCCTTGCGTATCTGTACCAGTCACAGAGCAGATGATGAAGTTATGACCTCTTTCTTCTGCACCTGTGCAAGTCACAGTACCTTCATGTTCTTTTACTTGGCCAGCTGTCACATTGCCCCTAAATTCACTTGAATTACCACCACTGGTTGACTCTTCACATGTTTCTGTCCCTGCACTAGTTACAGCTCCATCGCTCTCCATTTCACCTAAGCAGGACACAGAACTTTCAAATTTGCCTGTATCTACACAAGCTGAGGTCTTTTGCTTTTCTTCGGAGCCTGCACTAGTCACAGCATCATCTTTTTCTTCTGTCCCAGCACTATTCACACTGTCTTCAATTTCTACTCCACTTGGGTTCACTAAATCCTTACCACCTTCTTCTGCATCAGCCATAGTACAGTCACCATTTTCTTCTCCTTCTGTACTTGTTAGGAAGCTTTCACTTTCTGCTAGTCCTTCAGTGACAATACTGCCACCACCTTCTTCAGCTGCTGCAACAGTACAGTCACCAATATCTGCTCCTGTGACAGAACTGCAGCCCTCACTACGTTTTGCCCATATGCCTGCTGTGAAACCTTCATCAGCTTCTATGCTTGTGCAGATTACTGTCACCTCACTTTCTTCTTCTGAGCAAGTGGTTGTAGCATCACTGTCCTTTCCAGAATGTGATGCACACTCAGCTCTTTCTCCTCCTGTACTAGTTGCCATTGCAGCGCTCTCAATCATCTTTTCTGTGCTAGTTCCTATCACGCTGGCCGGAGTTTTTTGTAGGCTGCTGTACAACGAACTTGGTTTACTACTTCCTGCACTGGTACCTACAGCATTATTTTCATTTTTGTCTTCTATGCCAACCACATTAGTCCCTTCTTGCCCATTGGCTAGAACAGAACCTTTGAAACTTTCCTCAGGAACTCCTTCAGGCACTAAAACAGAGGAAGACTGGATCATATCATCAGTGTCATGCACCTTATTCTTTTCCACACTATCCATCACTGTGCTTCTTTCTCCCTTTGTGGAAGGAGCTATATTCAAGCACTCTCTTCCTTTTCTTCTTCGGGTAAGTTCTTTTGTTGTTACATCTCTCCGATCTTCAGTTACGTCAGACATCAAGTTCTCCTCTTTTCTTTTAAACTCCCTATCTTGAGAGCTTTCTGACTTTGCTGCTTCATTGTAATCTTGTTGCCTACATAACCCAGCTGTACTGTCTTTCATTACCTGTTCATCAGGCTGGGACACCTCATTAACTTTTTCCACACTGTTTGCCATGATGGTGTTGTCACCATCATCTTTCATGACAGAACTCGGCACTGCACTATCTTGCTCCATGTATACAACCTGTGCATCATTCTTCAAACGGAAAGCATCTTCCAATAAGGAAGTCCCATCTGAATTGTGGCATTCTTTAGACATGGTACCTAAAGAATCTGTAAAATCCGAGGTGTCCATATCCATGGACTTTGCGTCAGCAGCATCTTCTCTTGAAGAATTAATTACTAAAGGAACATCATCTGAACTAGAATTTATCACAGTTTTAAAATTCTTTGGTCTTCTGCTGTCTTTTGAAGCCTGATCCTTACTAGACACATTCTTTAAGGGTCTACCACTTGTTTCATACATAATACTCATTTTATAAGCCCCTTGTTTACTGGGTCTTTGAGCCATGGAAGCTTTTTTGGACAAAGGGTCTAAGGCACCAACTTGTTTATTAGAAGCATCTTCTTGTTCAAAAGTTTTTTCAGCTGCAGGCAGAAATTGTGATTCACAGGCTTCAGGATCAGCCAAGCTGTGTTTTAACTCCTTATTCGAAATAGAACGAGATCCTTTTTGTTTTACTGCACACTTGGCATCTGTGGCTTGGAGAGAGTTTGGAGTGTTTTTTCCATCAATGTTAGATGCTTCTTGTGATTTTGTTTTTTTCAAATCAAGTTCCATCAGCTCTTCCTGATGTCCAGCGTGCAAATCATAGCTATTCATAGTTGCCTTTTGAGGGGCTGGAACCTGGCTGCTTTCAGTTGTGCTAGCTGATTGCTTTTCCTCCTTAAGTAAATCCTGGTTTGATATATTGCCTTTTCTGTTTTCACAGGATACCTTTTTGCTTTGTTTTTTATCCACTGCCATGGTGACATTAGATAATCTTTCATGCCCACTATCCATTTCTTTAGTATCTTTATCTTCCAATTTGATGCTCTCTTCTTTCTTCTTTATTTCCTTGTTGCTGTGCTTTAAGTTTCTGCTTTTATGACCTTCAGCAGAGAACCTTCTTTCTAGTTTGGAATTACTTAAATCTTTATCACCTCTGTATTTCTCTTTTATAGCCCCTTTTTCTCCAGAATGCAACTTAACTCTATGACTAAAGTCTTTTTGTGATCCCTGAGTTGACTGTGGGCCACTTGCAAGCTGAAACTCAGCACCACTCTCTTCCAAACCTTTATCTTCATTCCTGGATTTGTGTTTATCTGAATCATTGTCTTCCAGGCTCTTATCTTTGTCTAGTTTCTGTCCAGTGTCTTGTTTTGTTAATTCCTGTAATTCTGTTTCAGATGCTTTGAACTGTTTACTATGACTCTTTGACTTGGACTTGAACAAAATCTTGTCTTCTGCAAGGCTCTTAGATCTTCGTCTATCTTTATGAAGACCATCTTCAAGTTTTGCATTACTATCAGAGTTAGCTGATTCTATTTCATGTTTATCTTCTGAGTAGCTTTCACTCCTTCTGTGTGATGCTGAACCAGGTTGCTTTGAGGCACTTAGGGAATCCTTCTGTGGCTTAGAATCACTCAAGGACCTTTTGGTCTTGCATTCTGCTCTTGGTTTGTCTGTTGAGAGATGTCTGTCTTTTTTGTTTTCTTTCCGCAGCAATTCTTCAGCTTTTAAGGTTGATTCAGAAGGGTTTTTTCCATCTTTTCCTGTTACTGATACTTTCCGTTCACTTCGGTGTTTACTTTTTCTTTCACATTTGTCATCTGAGGAAACCTTTGTTTGTTGATTATGTTTCTGGCCAGCATCCTCTCCTTTCAAACTTCGTTCAAACGAATGAAGTTCAACATCTTCACCTGACTTGTGAATACCATCTCCTTTATGTTTGTGCTTTAAAGAAAGCTTATCTTCTAAAGCAGTTCTTTCCTTTTCATTTTTATCTCTGTAAGACTTGCCTTCTTTTTTGGCAGAATTTCTCATATGTTGAATTTCTGTGTCAGTATCTTTTTTGGGGTGTTTTTCATTCTTAGACATGGATTTCTGCTTTGGTGGTTCTTCAGTACTGACTTCTGCTTTATCCAGTTGTTTTTTTGGATCCCTTGTTTCACTGTCCTGCTGAGCTCCTTCAGCCTGAAGAGAAGTGGAGGTTCTTCTTTTATGTTCTTTTTCTGCTTTAGAATCACTTTTGCTTTCCTCAGCTGAATGCCCCCATTCTGAAAGTCTTCTAAGTTGTTTACAGATTTCATTTTTTCCATGATTGTGCTTCAACTCTTTGGAAGAATTTTTTTCACAGGTCTACAAAAGAGATTTTTTGAATATATATATAAGTACCTATTATACAGTTCCTTCATTTACGTGCCTGAACAGAACTGGCAAGCACAAACTCCCCCCAAAAAACCCCCAATACACTAGGGAATACACTTAACATTGTAATAAGAATTCATCTAAAATATAGTTAGTCAGGAAATGAAAACTGCCATTTTCCTTTCAGCTATCTGCTATAGTGGAAAAGTCTAAAGCAGAAGTTCTCCTTAAGCTGTCTGAACTTCATTATGTTTTCTTTATTAGGTAATTTTTCTAAAATGACATTAAAAAGTTTTTGAATAGACAATCACAATTTCAAGTACTCTGTAAGCTACTTTAAATAGCTATTATACTATCTGGTAAAACAAAACTGTAACTAAAAATCAGAAACTAAACATCACACCAAAACATAAAAAAGATAAATCTAGACTTCTACTTGAACTTCCACTCCCATCTTTCTTAATTTAAACAATGTTATTCATAAAATTCTCACCATAAAAATTTTCTTTCATTTTGTGTTTGGAGCACATTCATTTTTTCTTTAACTTTCCAGTGAGAAGTTCAAACAGATCAAGCTCAAGTCTTTGCATGTAAAAGATACTGCTCTTTTTAAAAACCCCAGCATGCTTCACAGATTAGGGCTCAAACTGCATCTCTAGTTCTACTAGAACATGCACCAGCACTGCATACACAGACTGTATTTATGTGGCTATAGGAATTCAGAAAACATTACTACAGTGATGTCAGATCACTAACACAACTGCAGGAACAGGCAGGGAAAAACTCAGGAGTGAGAATGAATACAATTATATGCAGTTTGGTTGGACATATGAAAGAGTACTATCAGAACTAAAAGGAGGATCATAAGATTTATATGTAAGAGACACCTACCTCATTTATGTTTTGCATTTCTTTAGAATCTTCTTCAGACGGCTCATTTTTCTTTCTGCAGCTATCTTCAGCATGCCTGAAACAGATATTTGAACAATTTAACAAAGAACAATCAGTATCAGCCTAACATTACTTTGTAAGCTTTCTGCTTTCAAAAGTGAATCCAAGAGAGAAATGCCCACTAAAAATACAGAAACAGAACACAATCACCAAACTTCTGACTAACCAATTTGCCCAGGCTTTTTTTTCTGTAAAATTATATATCAGCTTCAAAAATACCATGAACATCAGTGCTTTTAAGCAGTTTTAGTACGACATGAGTAGCACTGTTGTCCCTCTAAAATGGGTAAGAGCTCTTCTCCTTGCCCCATATTTACCTCTATGTAGATAGTTATGTACACAGGTACGTATCTATATGAAATATCAACCTAAAGATGAAGCCAACTTGACTTGCCTGTTAGATACACAAACATGTAAAAGCTCTCTATTCTCATTCCTTTATTATCATTCTGTGAAAAACCACATGAAGACTGCTACTGCAGTCTGAGCTGCAACATATTAATCAGCTGTAACTTTTCTGCCTGAATTTCATGTTTATTAGTAACAATATTGTACAAAAATTTTAATAGAAAACTGTTTAAATGGATAAGGCTAATTACAAAGTTGAAAGAACCTTTCCAATCTGCAAAAATGAATATTCAAAACATGAAGTTCTTTTGAGCAAATACATAAATACCTTGAATCTCTTTTTCTTTTTCTGCTCAGGGCCACTTTTTTTTCCAAAAATTTCTGTTCTTTAAGCACATCCTTAATGCTGGTACCAGTAGTTTTTGACTCTAGACTTTTTGATGAAGGTTCTTCTAATTGCAAGCCACTTTTTCCTAAAATAATACACAAATGGTGAAATACATACACATCATTATATTAGTGTTTCAGCTATAAACATGACAGAAAGCAGTACAGAGTACTAAGGTGTAGCAGAGAATTGCAGTTAGATAGGTATTAATTGAGCTTAAGCAGTGTAATGGATATATGAAAAAGTTAAGAAGAAATTCTGTATTTATACCTTGCATTACAATTTTTCCCGTTATATCACTGTAGAGATGTTGGGTTATTAAAGGAAGGAAATGACTACAGACCTATATGACCACTATTCAAAGCTAATGTTTTATTCTATGGAGAGAAAGTCAGAGCACAGTGGTGTGGGCTACTAACAGCTTTTCTTCTCATACCTTTAGCATTCTGATTTCCAGTTTTTAGGGACTTTGTCTTTTCTGCAGCCTTCTGTTTACGTTTTTCTTCAAGTCTCTCTCTGTTAATTCGTCTTCTAAGGAGTCTCTCTTCTTTTTCTTTGGCCTAGAAATACAAAACCAAGGACAGCAATTTAAAATTAGGTCAAAGAGCATTCTTTGACTACAAATATAAGTCTAAACCCCATAGAAAACAGAACACCGTAGCTTAAGGCAAACTAAAATATAAGCACACCTTAGAAATCATATAAAAGTTAATGGAATCCTCTAGTATTTTTGTGAAATTAAATTAGCTGAGTTCCAGAATTTCCTTGCTACTCAACACTGCAGACTGAAGGTATGCAACCTTCTCAAAGAACGTATGTTTTATTTGTATGTATATACAACATATACATATCTATTATATGTGTAACTATAAATATATGTATCTGGCCAACGGAGAAAATCTAAAAGAACTGCTGCTCCCTCTTCTCTGTGCTGGCCCCTCTGCCACAGAACAGAGTGCACATGTGTTTCCATTCTCAGTGGCTGCAGACTTGCTACAAACTACTGATTTCACAGTCAGGAAGGACTACATTTGTAAAAAGTTGGGGTAATGAAGTAGCCTGAAGTACTCAAGACAAGCCTGATCTACTAAAAAGCCCCACTGAAGGCAAGCTGCAGGTAGATATGGGCTAATTTTTTCATCCAAATTGTCACTGTATTTTGGGGGGAGAGGAAGGAGATAGAAAACTCTGTCACTGCTTTCATTGCCAGAAGCTTTCAAACTATAACCACCAGAGCAGAGTGCTGTGCTGGAGAGCAGATCACACCATACTGATGGAAACCTGAAGACAAGGCAGCTGTAGCACAAGGGAAAAAAAGCTCCTGAAGGGAGAAGAAACTGAAGACTCCCCCGCCACAAACCACCAGCAAACCAGAAGTGGAGCACGTGAGCAGTAGCAAAACCTGCACTTACAATGGACTGCCGGCGCTGCTCTACAGTCCGCTCATCATCAGAATCACTGAAGTACTTGGAGTACAGGAAAGGCTTGCGAACATAAGCATGGCGGATGGGCTTGGCTTTGCCATCGCTCAGCTCGCTCGTGTGGGGCTTCGCCTTACTCTGACTGCTCTTCTCCTCCTCATCTAAAGAAAGGTTGGTGAGTGTAGAGTTATATTGATAAATTAGGACAGCGCTTTTAACATAGCTTCTGAGAAGGCAAAGCTACTCAAAATATATTAACAATTATTTAGTCTAAAACCATAAATAGTTAAAAAAATGAAACCCTTTTAGCATCAAAATACCACTAGATTATGAAAAAAAAAACAAAAGTGCATTGATGTGTTTGTGTACATCATTCAACCAAAAAACTGCATGACACAAACCCGGTAATAAACCAGGACAAAACAACTGGGCTTACCCCTCTTGCCTCTAATCCCATTGCCCCTTTACATATAGTATTTAGTAGTTAGCTACGCATGGGAAGCCAATGTATAATTTCTGCTGTGTATTAAATTATAATTCTCCCCACACCAATAATATCAGAACAGTATCTGAGTGACTAAAAACTAGCTGGTTTACTGAAATACATACACAAACACACCGTTGGTTACAGACATGTAAGTATTAATCAAGTAAACCTAAATAAATCTATTTCAGTTTTATCAGGATTACTAGAAATAGTGCAACACTGTACAAATTATTCATATTCTTGAAACATACTTGCTTGCTTTCGTTTCATAGTTTGTCATAACTGAACACAATCTGTCATGTTTCAAAGTAAGACAAAGCCATAGAATACACAACTGATTCAGTGCTTCTAAATTATATTTTTAGAGCAGGAAAGGTAAGCTGAGCATACTAGAGAGAACTCATCCAGGTACTAAGGCATTCTGCATTATAAAGTGGAAATTTTCATTAACTGCAGAAATCAGAGTCCAAATCCTGTACTAGACAGGGACAACATAAAAAGGCAACACAGTCAGTGAAATTACTTGGTATTTCTGAACTTTTAAAGCCAGATCCATTCCAGTTCTTTCTACTGTGGCCAAGTTCCTGAATCCCAAAGCTCTAAAACAAATCTGATCTACAAACTCAGCTACAACCACTACCCTGGGATCACAAAGCACTCCAGTGTTATACTAAGTTCATGGCAGACAAGAGGGGAAAACTCTGCAGAACAGTGACATTCACCACTAAGTGTTTTTGTCACCTACATAATACTGTAGCATAGAAAAGATTCACAGTGTTTAGACTATACTAAACTATATTACATTAATAAAAATATTAAAAAAGTAAATTCACTACTCATCTTTTGCAACTGCACATTCAGTTCACATTCAGTTCACATCCAGTTCACATTCAAAGTCTCTCTCATGTGTAAGTACAATATTGCAAACCCTCATATTTATGACATGGTACACTTAAGAAAATTATTACAGACTCCTTATTGCCAGTTAACAATGTAATTATTTTATCACCTGATGTGATCTCCCCCTCTTCAGTACTGTCAGAAACTACAGGCTCCTCTTCGCTCTCCTCTTCAAAGGAAGAAAGGTCGCTGGTATGGACAGAGCTGACTGTGATGTCACTGAGCACATCCATATCTGAATCTATTAACATATCTTCTTGCAAATAAAAAAGTAAAAACAAAGAGCTGTAACGCAGCACACTGAGTTTGTGAAACTTTTCCTACAAAAACATCAATTTTGTCACAGAGAACAAAACTATGTTAAGAATTAGAAATAAGGAAACAAAATTATAACACCATAATGAAACAACCTGGCTAACTCTGGCTTATTCAAAGCAAAAATCACTCTGAGGTAGAACTATAAACTTTAAATAAGGACTGAAATTGTTGAGAGAACTTGCCAAATTAAGATGACGAATCACACACCTGAAGAATCAAAGGTCATCTGACTCCTAATTCAGGTACCTCAGTTAAAAGAGATGGATCAAGTCCAATTGCCACTAGCAGATCAGTTTGACAGACCTGGCAGAAAACTTACATTCCAAATATACAGATACAACCCTTCAATAAACTTAAAAACCTCACTCTTTATCCATATTTTGAGGAAGAACATTGCTCACACCATACCTTCTTTAGTGCTTTCAGCTGTTTTATGTTTATTGCTATTTTTTTCTGGAACTAACTGTTTCACTAGTTCTGACTCTTTTGCTTGTTTTTCTTCTTTAGACTTTGTAGTATCATCGCTTTTCTTTGAATGATCAGACTTCTTGTCAAGCTTTTCCTTCCTTTCTTTTCTTCTTTCACTGCTCTCTGGTTTCTTGTCAGATTTATCTAATAATTTACTCTTTACATCTTCACTTTCCTGTGGAATATCTTTACTTGTAAAAGTCAAAATATTAGTATCCTTTGCTGAATTTTTTATTTCTTCACTTTGGCAGGGAAGCTCATTTAAATCTTCACACTTTGCATGTGTTTCAGCCCCTTCTCCAGAAAGGTCATAAATTGCTTTCTCTTTGTCTGGCAAGTCCTCTGCATTTCTCTCTTTATCAGTGCTACCATCCACACTCTGCTGAGATGAGAGTTTTTTTGCAACTTTGTCGTTATTCTTGGGATTTGAGGTCTCTATTGAAGCCCTGGCAGCACTTGCTTCTTGGTTAAGAGAAGTTATTGTTTCCAAAATGGACATTGCATCGCTAGCTACATTAGCACTTGGAGTTGTAGCAGAGACACCTTGAATAGTAAGAAAGAACAGAGTTTTACTTCACCCTAGTTGCCATGATTCTGTTCAGACAAAAGGTTAAACAAGTGAAAAAGAAACAGAATAAGCACTCTCTACAAAATACATATATTTAATTAAAATATTTCACTGATTTTGCCTTGAGAGATTTTGGTTAAAAAAAGAACCGAACAAAAATCTCCAAGACGTTGCAGCTGCGTTCGTGCAGCAAGCACCGGACGATTTCTAGGGATTCATTTTGCTCTTTGACACACCACTGCTCCTGAGGTCTGCCTAGACAAAGTGAGGATTGTCAACAGGAAGGACATCTGAACACAGCCCTCGTTCAACTTTACCAACCTCCTAAGTAACACTCAGGATAAAATACATCCATACATAATACATATTCTACATACATACACACTGCAGCAGGAAGTCTGTAACTCGCACCGCTAGTATCCTTTATGGAGATAAATGTCATGGAAAATCGACTCAGTATATTGACAACAGGACTATCAGAAACAATATATATAACAACAGGACTATCAGAAACACCTCATCACTTTTCTATTATTTTAGAATCAGCTCTGAAGATGGATGACTAAGAGTTAACTGGACTAGCACTAAGAACTGCAGCTGGCTTGTTAACCCATTTTAAAGGAAATGGGCCTGACAGGAAAAATGCTGGGATTTAAATATAGGTTACAAATAGATGTGGAGTCTCTTTGAACTGAAAAGAATGGACAGTTACCTGTAGGAGTATTTAGAAGTTGATACAGTAATATTAGGACCTTAGCCATCCAAATTTTAAGGCACTCAGCAGCTGCACAGGTAACGGTCTCTTAAGCAATTTTTTTCATCTCTACTGATGGACAAAAGTTGCACCATTCTTCTCTAACAGCTATGTACTATCTGATCCTATAATACTGTGACCAACTTTTCTCCTTATAGTAAACTGATCCCTCAATCTCAAGCAAAAGTGGAAGAGTGACATGGTTGTAACAGCGTGACATCTCTTTTGCTTTCTACCTTTATACACAGAGTAAGAGACAAGTGTTCTGGCATGCTGCCTGGAGCTCAGCTTGCTAATACTGACACTAACAATGTTATGGCAGCAGAAAACCTAGTCAATGATGCTGCTCTCTCAAACCCCATTCTTTTGTTAACAGACTGCTCAGAGAAATGGTAGAATACCTTGTACTGTAACAGAAGCATCTGCTTTCTCCTCACTTGGAGATGCACTGGGGCCTGCCTCCTCTTTGTGATTTAATGTGGCTAAAAATTCATGGACAGCTTTTTCCACCTGAGGTCTGAATGTGTGGTTGATCTTTGGGTCCACAACCTGAGAAATAATTCTGTCAATTCCTGACTCCAACATTCCAGACCTGGAACAAAGTCATATAAATTAGTAGGAAAAATTATTTTTCAAGAACATATTAATGAAATATGATCATTTAGATGTGCTCCAATAAAGCATCAATGTTTTCCGAGCATTCCCACAGCTATGCATTTAGCCTGTGCCTTACCCATATGAAAAAATGTGCTAGGGAAACAAAACAATCCAAGCACGCTGTTGTTACATCATTAGTGGTTACACTTACAAGTGTTACCTAATTGCAACAACCGTATTTTGGAAAAAATTTAGAAGAAACCTTGTATTATCAATTATCACAGCGAAAAAGAGATGAGTTATAGAAGGCATGAGGTATAAATAATTACTAAACCACACATCACCACCCTAAGTTACTTTCTGCCCAGTATAAGCTGTTCTGCAAGTTCTGCAGCTTTATAGAACACACTTAATCTTCAGTAAAATCAAACAGAAAAGAAAACCTACAGCTATAAAGCTCATCTCTTTAGACCCCTGTAGTCTTTTGTGGGACATATGCTACCTCTTGTCCTCACTGCTTCTTTAACAAGAAAGAACAATTGCTCCCCTCCCTACAAACCAAACAGTCCTCAGTACCAGTTATCAATGGTACCACCACAGCACAACTGATTTAGGTTTGTTCTCTAATCTGTGGTTTGACCCAATTTAATGACCAAACTCATGGTACTCTGAAGAAATTTCCTAATGTTTCTTATGAGAAAAGATTTGAGAAGAAAGACTGGAGGAACCTTCATGAAATAATGTAACATCAGGTTACAGTGTCTGACAAATTTTAACATAATACCAGTTCTTAAAACCTCTTCTCATTGCACCTAGATTTAAATACATTTTTCTGGTTTTTGACTTTAGCTTTATACTCTGCAGAGTTTAGTTTGTGAAATGCTCCTCCTTAGCTCTAAAAATGATACTTGCAATTTTATTAATACCTCCCTTAAAAGTAAAAGTAAAGGCAGCCTTTAGCTAGGGTGTTACATCTCAAGTCAAAATCAAATCCTGTATAAATGTGGATCAGTTCAAACATCTGCAGTCTAATTCTGACTAATACAGATGGCGAGTTACTACCTCAAGTAATATCACATTTTAAACACTAAGAGGGGAAAACAACCCAACGTCTTCAGAGGTTTCTTTGAAGAAAGCAACCCACTTTACACTGACCCAGAGCCTTTGTCACCTACCACAGTACATGAGCATAATCAGAGAAACCCCAGAGCTATCACTTACTTGAGAACCTGCTGTCTAATGTTATTTCTCAGCTGGTTCTTGTTGAGATGAGGACTCCAGGTATGAGTTGCCAAATGATTGGAAACAAAGTTGTCAACGCGCTGTCTCAAATTCTGGTAGGCAGGCTAGAAAGCAACAGCAGAGAGGTTGGACTCGAAGGGACATGTGAGTGGCCGGTCACGCTCCCGGAGGCCAGGCTGGTACAGCCGGCAGCCCCGTCGGAGCCCCCGGAGCTCTGCAGGCGCAGCCACTGCCCCGCGGCGACGGCAGCGCCTTAAACGCTGTCCCGCCAGACCCTGGGCGAACCGGCTGCGTACGAACGTGCGGGCACGGCCGGCCGGCCCGCGCTCCCCGCCGAACGCGGGGCTCCGCCTTCGCCCCCGCAAG